>JANZLX010000008.1:1548282-1583494 GCA_025531955.1 Erythroxylum orinocense | reverse complement strand
AGATCCGTTCGACACTTTCTCTCCCACTCTCACTCTCTTACATACACAATCTCTCAAAGCTAACACCTTTTCATTCCCTCTCGCCAATTCCATTCCCAATTTCCTTCTCTAGGGTTTCGCGTTTCTGCACCCCAAGTTATACGATTCTCCCTTTAATTTAGGGTTGCAGTCTCATCTTCTGTTTCGACATGCAGCAGATCGTGACCTAGGGTTTACAAAGCCTCTTCCTTTTCTTGTGTGCAGTGTAGCTCCAATTTTGCATGAGGAGTTGGTGCTGCCTATGTTTCACTTCCGACGACGACGAAGAACGGGACTTACTTCCACCGCTGGTCAAGGCTGATCACTTCATCGAGGACAACAACTACAAGCATTCGGTTATGGCGGACGACAGCAACTTTGCAATTGACGACGGAGCGTTTGCTATCGCATTCGAGAACTCTAATCCGTACGATGAGGCGAACCGGCCGCCCTCTCTGGACTCTGCAATGCAGGGGATTGTGTTGCCGGAGGATCATGGCGGTTCTTGGAGGGCTCAGGGAGAGAGCAGTAGTGGTTCGGTTGTTACGCCGATGGCTGTTGATGAGGAGTGTGATCGGGATTTGCATAATAAAAGGGCAAAAGTTTATTCGAATTCCAAGTGAGCTTCTTTTCTCCATTTCTCCTCAAATTCGCGTTTGCGGTTTGTGGAAATGTTTTTGTTTTGCGGTTTGTGAGTTGTTTTGTGAAGCCGGCTTGGCATTTGCTGAGATCACAATCTTAAAGAGATTTTTTTTTTTTGGTTTCTTGGGTACTAATTATGTGGTATTATGCACATTTATGGGTTTTCTTCTTCTTGTTGCTCCTAGGAGCGGTTAGTTTACTTATAAAGTTCTAATCTTTTCGTCTGAACTTGCCAATGACTTGTTTACTTATAAAATCGAGTTATGCTCGAGTATTGTGGTGTTACAGATAGGATGGAGGTTGCCTCAAGGTTTTATATATACTTTGGTTTCGTTGTTTTAGTTTTTCGGTTGGCATCTGAAGTTCCTAGCCAAGTACAGTCTATTGGTTAAAAGTTTTAAGTAGTTCATCACTTTGTTATTTCGAGACTATGATGTTTATCATTGTTATTGTGTTAAATTATTCCTTGCTGAACTTGACATTCCATTATTTCAGTCTTATGGCTATGTGTTTTTTTTCTGATTGGAATAATTTCCTTGCAGTAGTCGTCATTATACAACAACTACCTCGCAGCATGTTGGCAAATCTAGTTCATCAGTAGATGAAGACATTGCCTTATGTCAGGCCTCCAATGTTCTGCCTGGAAATGAATTTTTTTATACCAACTTCAAGTGGAATAATAGCAGTGGGAGTCCGTTTGATTTTAGTGGTGGAAGGGATGATGAAGATGAGAGTGACACTTCAAAGTCTGAAGAGGTGGAAGTTCGAATGGATCTAACAGATGACCTATTGCATATGGTAACCACATTGTCTAACATGTTGTCAAGGGATCTATATTTCATTTTATTCCACTCTTCCCATGAGATCTAGTACAATCTTCTCTCATGCTTTCCCCAGGTTTTTTCTTTCTTGGATCACATCAACCTTTGTCGAGCTGCAATGGTCTGTCGGCAGTGGCAAGCAGCTAGCGCACATGAAGAATTTTGGAAGTGTTTGAATTTTGAGAACCGTAACATATCTCTAGAACAATGTGAGTTCCACTTGTCTCTCTGATCAATTACGGTCATCTTTATTTCTTACGTTTCAGAAAATGGACCTCTTTTTAGAAACTTTTAAGCAGTGTGCCATATGTCCTCTTTCTCTGCATATTCTTAATGAGAGAAAATTCATCAGTTTTAGCAGTCTACTTATTAGTTTTTGTTAATTGCTTGCTTGGATGTGTTTATGATTAACTGAACCAAAAAATACACAAGAAATCTACTAGATTATTGAGGTAAAAAACAGTAATAAGCTCCTTTGTTGTTGAAAGTGTATGGAAGTTTTCCAAATGTGCAAGAGTGATGATTTAATTACCTATACTTAGTTTTTTATATGTTATTTGTTTAATTAATTGCCCTAAATATGGTGATTGAGATATTGTGCTGCTTATTATGGAGTGGCCACCTGTTGAAGTTAATAAAATCTCTTAGTGCCATTTAGGTTATATATTTCCATGATCTTAAGAACTACTTTGCTCAATGGGGAAACCTTCTTATAAGGTAAGATTTAGGGCAGGCACTTGATGCAAACTTGTTGAATGGTGGGACTCTCCAAACTATGCTCTTAGGAGATCACTCTTCCTAAGTGGCATAGATTTTGGAGGCAGTAAAATTGTTCCAGTTTCATTTCAAACACTTTGAATCAGATTTCCTGTTTCATTTGGAACAGTTTGAATTAAATTGCTTGCTTGTAATATGTGTTGCCAGTTGAGGACATGTGTCGAAGGTACCCAAATGCCATTGAAGTAAATATTTTTGGTGCTCCCGCTAATCACTTGCTTGTTATGAAAGCAGTTTCTTCATTAAGGTAGTTTTGGTTCGTTATGTTCACAGTTGCTTCCATCAGGTAATACTTTATGGGTGTTGCTGATATATTTCTCGTTGTTCTTAGAAACCTTGAGGTTTTAACTTTGGGAAAAGGCCAGCTTGGGGACCTCTTTTTCCTTGCCTTAGCAGAGTGTAGCATGTTGAAGACTTTAAATGTCAATGATGCTGCTCTCGGAAATAATATTCAGGATATACTCATAAACCATGATAGATTGCGCCATCTTCAACTAACAAAATGCCGCGTGGCGAGGATAACCGTCAGGTAAAGTCAATATTTTGTTTTTTAGTAGAATTTTGTTGTTTTCTTGTTTATCTTTTTTTGTGGTTAAAAAATAAAAAAATAAAAAACAATTGCAGATGTCCACAACTCGAGACCTTGTCGTTGAAGCGGAGCAACATGGCACTGGCTGCACTTATTTGTCCTCTTCTATATATCCTTGATATAGGCTCTTGTCACAAACTTCCAGATGCAGCCATCCGTTCAGCGGCAACTTCGTGCCCTCAATTGGAGTCCCTGGACATGTCAAACTGCTCATGTGTTAGTGATGAAACACTACGTGAAATAGCAGCAAATTGTGTGAATCTCCGCATTCTTAATGCATCTTATTGTCCAAACATATCCCTTGAGGTGGGCAGTTAGAGCTTGTTATCCACATCCTGCTGTTGTTCATGTATATGCGTTAATTTAACATGTCTTTTGTTTTTGGTTTGTTTTGAAGTCTGTAAGGTTGACAATGTTGACCATTCTCAAACTTCACAGCTGTGAGGGTATCACTTCAGCTTCAATGGCTGCTATAGTTTATAGTTCTATGTTGGAGGTCTGACTTCGTCATCTCCCCGTCTGTTTGCATCAAACTTCTTATGTAGCTTCAAACATCAAATTTGATACGGATCCTCCTTTGACAGGTTTTAGAGCTTGACAATTGCAACCTATTGACATCTGTGTCCTTGGATCTTCCTCGTTTGCAGCACATTAGGCTAGTACACTGTCGCAAGTAAGTTCAAGGCTCTATCTATGTCACGATCCATACATTCTGGGATGAGATAGCTTTTGCCTTATCCTTTTGGTTTGCCTGTTCTCTGTCTTCTTCTAATTCTTTGTTTCCTGCAGATTTGCTGATCTGAACTTGAGAACCATCATGCTATCATCTATTATGGTGTCTAATTGCCCAGCTCTCCATCGTATTAACATCACTTCAAATTCACTTCAAGTAGGTTTTTAATTAAAATGCAGCACCTTCATTCTGCTGAATTGAATGTATTCTAGATTTACTCCCAATTGGTTGTTATGATGCAGAAACTAGCTTTGCAGAAGCAGGAAAACTTGACAACATTGATGTTACAGTGCCAGTGTTTGCAAGAAGTTGACCTCACTGACTGTGAATCTTTAACAAATTCTATCTGTGAAGTTTTTAGTGCTGGTGGTGGATGCCCTATGCTAAAGTCTCTTGTTCTTGATAATTGTGAGGTCTGTGGACTCGAGTGTCATATAATCAGCTTATGATCTTTTATATTGGTTTGTGCTTGTGGTATATCATACAACTTCATATTTGTTGTTGAAATGGTCATGAAATGTGTTCTTTACTACATGATTAGCTTTCTGTGGTTGTTGACTTGATTTTAATAACCTGAGGTTCTTTTGTGTCAGTCGAGCTGATTTTTTTCTTTTAACTGATCAAAAATTTTACTATGCAGAGTTTGACAGCTGTGCAATTCTGCAGTTCCACTTTGATTAGTCTTTCACTAGTTGGTTGCCGTGCTGTCAAGTCTCTTGAGCTGACATGCCCTTGTCTTGAGGAAGTTTGTTTGGATGGTTGTGACCATCTTGAGATTGCATCATTTTGTCCTGTAAGTTAGATTCACTGTCAACTTTTCTTTTGCAATTGCTGAATAGGATTCTCAAATTTTTTTGTGCTATATCTACTGTGGGAAAAGTAACAAGTGGTTTCTTAATCCTCAGGTTGCTCTTCGTTCACTTAATTTGGGAATATGTCCAAAATTGAACATGCTTAAACTTGAAGCGCCATGCATGGTGTCACTTGAGTTGAAAGGATGTGGCGTATTATCTGAAGCATCCATTGATTGCCCTCTTCTGACATCTCTTGATGCATCCTTTTGCAGGTTTTGCTTCAGCTTCTGTTATCTACTTTTCTCATTATCCCTTTTTAATTGCCTTGGCTGACTTCTTTGTATTACTTGCAGCGAACTCAAGGATGACTGCTTGTCTGCAACAACGGCATCATGTCCATTGATTGGGTCATTAATTCTGATGTCTTGCCGTTCTGTTGGTTCTAATGGACTTTACTCTCTGGGTGGGCTTAAGAAATTGACTGTACTTGATTTATCTTACACATTCTTGGTGAGCCTACAACCAGTATTTGAGTCCTGTTTGCATCTAAAGGTAATTGTGATCTCACTATGTGAATACTGCATCATTCCCTTTGCGGTGGACTACCATGTACTTATAATATAGCGCTTGTGATTTCTTCTTCATTACTTCCTAGACCCTATCCCTGATGCTTATGTTTATATCTTCATTTAAAGGTACTGAAACTACAAGCGTGCAAGGACCTCACTGACACTTCCCTGGAGCCTCTTTATAAGCAAGGGGCTCTCTCGGTGCTTCAGGAGTTGGACTTATCTTATGGAACCTTTTGTCAGTCAGCAATAGAGAAGCTTCTTGCCTTCTGTACACACCTTACTCATTTGAGTTTGAATGGCTGTGTTAATATGCATGACCTGAATTGGGGAACAACTGCTGGTCAGCTTTCCGAGTCAATCGGAGCATATGACTCTTCACATTTTTCTTGTGATGATGCCAGTGGTCCAGGCGAACAGCCAAATCGTCTGCTGCAGAACCTCAATTGTGTTGGCTGTCCTAATATCAGGAAAGTTTTTATTCCACCAATAGCACGTTGCGTTCATCTGTCATCGCTAAATCTTTCTTTATCTGCAAATTTGAAGGAAGTTGATATTACTTGCTTTAGATTATGCGTTCTAAATTTGAGGTATGTTTCTTTCCCTTGCCATGAAGTTTTCCACTTGCTTGCTGGAATATGTGTTTTTTATAATATAATTGATGGATGTACCTGCAGCCATTGTTCCTCTTTGGAAAAATTGAAACTCAACTGTCCTAGATTGAGCAGTCTTTTTCTTCAGGTATTTGTGTTTTTTGCGTATGCTTCACTTCCTTACTTATCTTTGCTTAAGAATATTCTTGGAGCATGTCTTTATTAAAGTTTTAGGAATCAGTTTGTAAGATGGGATTTATAATGGAGAACCAACTGATGTTTTTTTTGGTTGGAAATGTCCACATTCTAAGACTAATATTTCTTAAGGTAGCTACAAATTAGTTTGTTGTACACCAATTACTATTGTCTGGGAAGCCAATAGCTAATCCTTCCTTTGGCTAGCAGAAAGAGATTGTATTCATAATTTTGATGTGCTTTTTCTTGGTTGCACTTACGTTTTTAAATTTTGGAACATTAGCCCTCATCATCCATTCTCTCATAGACGGAGCATGTGCTTGTTATTGTCAAAAATGGTCACCAAGTTAATCTGTAGTGCATCTGAACTGCTCTAATTTTTTATCTTGTCCGCTTTCTTAGTCCTGTAACATTGATGAAGAGGCGGTAGCATCTGCAATATTGCAATGTAGCATGCTGGAAACTCTAGATGTACGCTTTTGTCCAAAGGTGAGAGAATCATCTTGCATGAAGCATATATCTGCTACTATGCCTGTTTAAAATAACAAAACTTTTACTAATTGACTTTATCAGATATGTTCCATAAGCATGGTGAGATTACGAACTGCATGCCCAAGTTTAAAGCGCGTCTTTAGTAGCCTGTCAGCTTGAATGTATAGGGATTGTCTATGTTGGCTTGATGCGGCAGGGAGGCTGTTTTGGTGTGGTGTTGATGATTCTATACCTGTTGTAAATGGCCATCTCTTCTCATTTTATGGTTGATGAGCATATAGATAGCTTACTTGAAATTGTAGTTCTTAATACAATATAATCTCACGATTATTATTATCATTATTATTTCGTTTCTAATCCCATATCATTTCCACATGCACGTTTGATTACATAACTTTCCGATTTATCTGTAGTAAATGCAGTAGCAAAACTAAACAACTCTGATGCCAGTAAAAACGGAGTTACTTTGGGAAAAAACATACTTTTGTACAATTCTCCTCTTTTTGGTTTTTAGGTTTCATATCCAACATCAGGTTCAAGGGTACGAGCTTTATCTTCCAAACTGTTAAAATAATTTGAATGAAATCCCAGAGTTCATATGGAAGACAGATAGGACGGGCCCTTCTTCATATGAAACTTTCTCGTTATTGCTGGAAAGTTGGTTGGCCGTATAAGAATTGGAAGCATACTTTGTTTTCACTTGACGGGAGAAGAAAAGAACCTCGTAACTTTGCTTAACAAGGACCAACCAGAATGTGATTATGCTTACGCTTAGGGAAAAGTAGGGGCGGTGAGAGAGGGAGACCGATCTCCTGGTCAGTCCACCAACTTAGGGTAGACAGGGCAATGTGACTGAAGTCACTGAACCTATGGTGGTCAGAATATTTTTGCAAGCAAATTTTGAAGTCATCTTTGATAAATATCATCAGTTGGAAATAATCTGTTTTGAGACATGAACAGAATTAAGTTAGCCTTAACCTTAAAATTGAAAGGTAATGTTTATGCACACTGTATAACTTACTGTAAATTTATAAACTTTTACAAGAAATTTATTTTTTGACATTATCTTTATTTTAAACAAAAAGTGGGTATTGTAGTAAATAAATCCGACAGAAGCGAAGTGAACTGGATTGGGTTGGATCTTATGTTAGAAGTTAGAACCCGGTTGAGGTGGTTGACATGTCGGCAACTTCGATAACCCGAGGACGTATTACTATTTGGCATAGCTGTGAAGCAACCACAACGAAGTAGACATTTTACTGGCTCAGTTCTCTGTTTCATCTCCGATCCCATCTCGTTTATCCTTACAGTTTCTTCTTTAACTCCGGTTCTCTTGAAGCTAAGCTACTACCTCAAACAATGGCTGTTTTTTTTCATTTTATATTTACTCTTCTTTTCTTCTCTGCTATCGCAAGTGCAAGTACTCATGGTAAGCATATATTCTACACTTTAAAGCTCCAATCTTTTCCTATGATTGGCTTATAATGGTCAATGGGAAATGTACCTTGTTGCTGATTTAGATTGTTTAAGGGTTTGATTTCCTGGTCTGCTTTTCTGATCTTGAAATGAGTTTTGTCTTGGCTGGTGCTTATCTTTTCAACCGTACCTAACAATGTAGCTACTAGTTTTCTCGGGATTATTGCTAGAAATATTGTTCTTTCTACTACTTTTGTTTCGTGTAACTGAAGTAATGAGGATGTCAGATCTCTGCTGTATGCTCAAGTGGAAGTTCATCAACTTTTTGAAGTTACGATTCTTTCTCAGATTTAGGTTTCTTGCTTAAAGTCGAGAATGAGGAGGCATCCCATAGATTAGAGAAGGGTAGGTGATTCTGCAACCAAATTCTTAATCACTGTTTTACAAGTAAGAGTCTTTTTGTCTTCAATAACTTGAGCGGATCACATGATGATTGAGCTGCTTTATCCAATTTTTGGTATCAGGGGAGAGGCAGATCGTATGAGAAATTAACCCTCTGAGCTCAGAAGTGTCATGAATGATTATCCAAACCCTACCCTGTATCTCGCCAAACACAAAATATCTTAAAAGGGATTGCTATTACTAAACAGATTTTGCAGATCAATTAGTTATTTGCTCTTCCTCCGTTAAGATTAAAGAATTACATATCTAAGGTCGTTGAATAAGAGAAAACCCAAGCACAAGGAAGCATGGAGGGGGTGTTTTAAGGAGGAATTAGCTTGTAATGTGCCTCAGGAATTCACCTTTCATCAGCTTCCTTCCTGGTGTTCTTTGCTCACACATCTTAGTGGAACTATTACCGCAAAATACAAGTCTTATAAAAAACTTTTTACATTATTTATGTGTCCAGAATCAGCTTAATGTAAGATTTATACTCTGTTGGATGGTTATGATGCATGCTTAATGTTAAGCAGTCTTGCCCGTGTTAAAATAAGGTTCACGTTAGATCCAAGTCCAGGCTGCAGATTTATTGTTCTTTAGGCTTGGATCTAATGAGGTTTAATTTAACAGGTGTGGTGAGAGTAACCAACAACCCTGCTGATCAATTGGTGGCTGTGCTTAACAGTAACAGGACTTCACACAAGGGCACATCACTGTACAGCAACCCTGGTCTAGCCTGCATTGCTTTGCAATACATAAAAGCATATCAAGGGAGTTGTGATGCTGTGGGCGGGCCTGATGCCAAGAAACCTGCTGAATCTGAATTTGCTGAATCTTTTGCACCTAACTGTGGTGTTGTCAGCTCAACCCTCTCACAGATTACCGGTCGTCTGCTAGGCTGCCAATCTAAATATGTCCCACCTTCTGAAGCATTCTCAAAGATCCTCGTAAAAGATGAGAAAGGCTTACAAATTCTTTACGATAAGAATCACACAGAAGTTGGAGCTGCAGTTACTGGAACTGATGGGGGGTCTCCCTACTTTTGGTGTGTGCTGTTCAGCAATGGTAAGCGTAATAGCAGTTTCGCCTTAGAGGGAGGTGAGGCCAAAATATCAAGACCTGGATGCTTTAGCGGTGCTAATGACGAGTGCAGTGGAGCTTGGCGTCAGCCTCCTATTCTATGGCTGTCTATTGCCGCTGCTTTGATTGCAGCAGCCTTTGCCTTCGTTTCGTAGAACATTTTCATATCCCAAAATGTTCCACTTCCCTCATGTTTCTGATACCCTTTTGATATTTGCATTGACCTTTGTAATTTGTTTGGTGTAATTCAATATTGGCTCGTTTTTTTCAGTTGGCTTGTAGTAGTGCGTCAATTCATTTTCCGTAGCATCAAGTTATTAACCAAACTTTACAAAATTAGTTCCTCTATTATAAGATTATCACTTTCAAAGCAACAGGAACACCATAAGAAGTTCCAAAAACAAGAGTTAATTTAAACTAGTCCAAGAAAGTGATTTAAGGATAGCCAATCTTAGGATAACATTATCCCTGCGCATACTAAGAAATCAATAGTAGAAGAAGCTAATCTTAAAGCCTACAGATGTTTTGGAAATTGAAGGAAACTGGTGGCTGTTAAACGTGATTCGAGCTAGAGATACTCGTGAAAGCCTTGCACTTTATCACCAAAGCAAGAATCACAAGGATTAAGAGAATACCGCCAGAAGAGCCACCAGCTCTGTGAATCCAATATGGATCAAACTTGGTGAAGCTCTGGTCTAGATACAGTGATAAAGCAATTGCCAAGATCAACATCACCAGCAGCAGTGGCAGCCACGAAGCAAGGTTGATAGGTTGATCATCCAATTCTGAATCATAGACGGGCCTCTGGTTGATATAAAGAGGAGAAAACACAGCTATCAGGCCGATCAATATAGCCAGAAGCCTCTCAAAGGAACAACTCCTGCCACTCCTGCATGCAGTTGCTGGTTCCATTCAAGAAACAGAAGTTGAGAGTATAATTAAACACTTTGTCATTCTTATCATACCACTAAGCTAAAGCATTCCAAGTAGGGACGAATATCACCACAGTAGTGTTCGATTTTTTATGCTTTTTGGTGGACTGTAAATACTGGTCGATAGTTTGAGTCTATACAATGGAATAATATGGTAAAGCATATTACTGTGGAGTGGTTGCAGATGCTCAATATAACAAGGGTCTAAGTGGGGCAGAGTCTTTCTGCAAGAACATTAACCAATCAGCTTGATCATCAAAAGGGAATAAAGTGATTTGTTATGCAGATTAAATTAATTTGGAAATCCAAAGCTAGGATAGAAAGTTTTACATAAACAGCTATCCCATTGTACCCATGTTTTTGGGAGAAATTTTCCAATAGTTGTAAAATCCATGTTCTGGAGAAGAAAACTGGGTAATCAACTTCTTCAAGAAGCTTATATATATGTTAAAGGATGCAGACTAAGGTAATTGGCAAAAGGTTAGAGCATTAACCATTAACTAAGAACTTTTATCGCCACCTGCAGAATCTGATGCTGCATGGTATTATCTTTTGGCATCTTTTCCTCTTGATCACAATGTCCAGAAAACCCTCTTTAAGACATTAGGCCCTATCTTTATATATAAGATATTTCTTCCTTATATATCTTTCTGAAGTGGATAACTCCACTCGTGATTTTCCGACAGTTCTCATGAAGATCAAGTTCAGCGTGCTAAAGCCAACAATGGGAAGGTGCTTTTCTTAAAACAAAAGAACTGCTTACTTTTTAGTCTTCACAATTCAAGCTACTAAAGATGGAATCACATGAGCTTCAGAGTTCATAGTAACTACAAAAAGATGAACAATGAATATCAAAAAGATCAATCTGGATAGGAACATGACCATCTCACTTTCTGATCAAATAATAAAGTCAATAACATTGTTATACGTTCGATGTATCTCCGTACACTAAGACCGGAAAAGACTTCCCAATATTGATAAACTATCAAATTACAGAATGCTGTCACCTAATCAGCATTCCTGAAGCTCTTTGAACTGTTTCTACAAATCCTTCTCATCCATTTCTTTTGAGTCGTTGTCAGACGATTGAACACTGAATGAGGTGCATGTCTCTCTACAGGAGCCCCTGGTACTGGAAGCTCAGCAGGAAGAGCAGCAGCAGTGCTAGTAAAGGCATTCAAAACTATGAATGCTAATATAGGAGAGAGATCCAACGTTCCTCCTAGTGGCGGGATGATTCCACGGAATATGTTCAAGTATGGATCACACACAGTGCTGTATCCAAGACATGAAGTCCACATGAAAAAACTTGGTAAAGAATTGAAATATTGAAACTGAATCGAAGAACTTTTCATGACTCTACAATTACGATTGCAAGTATATGAAATATCCCTCATTACAAGTCTAGCTTTCATTAATATTTCAAGGTTCTCATCTCACATTCTTCTCAAATAATTGCAGATATAAATCTACAAGAAACTTCAGAGGTTGAGTGTGCACCTGAGAGGGTTAACAATTGCAGGGGGAGAGTTGGGAAACCAGGTCAAGACAAGCCTTATAACCAACAGTGTGTTGTAAATATTCAGAAAATTTAAGATGCCATTAGCCACCACAACCCCTGCCACAGAATCGCCCGGTAAGATAGCAGCAAAACTGTGGCTGGACAAAGCGTGTGAATTCCTGTAGCTGATACGGTGAATCTGAAGTGAAGTCCCGTTAAAAACTATAAGGTTAACTCTCTAACATGCTATGTCAAAACTACAGAGCTACCATTGTTGACTTTCTCAAAAAGAATCAAGTTTTGGGCAAATGAAACAGAAACTTACATGGGTAAGTTGTTCGCTGAAGTGGCAAGAGAAAGAAAGGATCTTTTTGAAGAACGGATTTTCAGAAGCAACCAAGTGGAGGAATCTAAAGCATTTATCAGCAACTGAAGTGATTGAACCGTGAAGCTCTCGTAGGATGGTAGTTGCAGAACCAGGATTTGGCTTCACGGGCCTAAAAGACAATGGGTTATGAATTATGGAGGAAGAGAGCAACACGAAGTTCGTCACAACGCTGGAGGATTCCAATTTCTGAGACGGTGAGTTATTCAACGCCATCTTTGTTCAGTCGAAGGTGAGCAAAAGAGAGCGTATGTCTCTCCTCTCTAAACTCTGAAGCTCAAACGAAGATAACGTAGTCTTGCTTTGTTTCGTGGCACATTATGATTCGCTATTGGACACTGTTTCAAAACGGTTCAATTTAGAAAAGAGTATGTGTCGTATCGGATCGGGCTTTAAAACGGTCCGAAAAATCACGACCGCATCGATCTCTTTCTACCACATGTTTTTTAATCCAAACGTCATCGTAGGTGACGTGTAAGGCCCATATTCATTTAATCGCCATCTAACTTCTTTACCTGTCTCCATCATCTTCTTCTCGTTACTGTTCTTCCTCCCTCGTCCTCTCTCTCTAAAATGTATTCTTCTCATTCTCACACGTAACGTTGTCTTACGCTTTCCTCTTCATAGTTCAATGGCTTCTCTTGGTATACTCACAGCATCGCCTTATGTGAGGCTTTGCTTGGATTACGCCGCGATTAGCCGCCGCGTTGACCGCCTTGACTTCAATGCTCACAGAACGCAGCGGCGTCGTTCGGATCACCGATCTCGTCTCGCAATCTCTAACACACTAGAGACGGAGTTTCGAGCTCCGGCTTCGAGTCTGCCTAAGGACAACCCGGTTCTTCTTGACGTGAGCGGGATGATGTGCGGTGCGTGCGTCTCACGCGTCAAGTCTCTGCTTTCCTCCGATTCGCGAGTCGACTCGGTTGTCGTCAACATGTTGACAGAGACCGCTGCGATTAAGCTCAAGCCCGAAGCTGTCGAGAGCGAGAGCTCCGAGAGCGTTGCGGAGTCTCTGGCTAGGAGCGTGAGCAATTGCGGATTCGAAGCGAAGAGGAGGGTTTCCGGGATGGGAGTTGCTGAAAATGTGAACAAATGGCGGGAAATGGTGAAGAAGAAAGAGGAATTGCTGGTGAAGAGTAGGAACCGGGTGGCTTTTGCGTGGACTTTGGTGGCCTTGTGCTGTGGGACGCATGCTTCCCACTTCTTGCACTCTCTTGGCATTCATGTTGGTCATGGTATAACCAACCCCAATTTAGTTAAACAGTTGCGTTCTGTAACTTTTGGTTCTTAAGTTGGTTGTATGTGATTTTCGTATAGGGTCGGTGTTGGAGGTTTTGCATAACTCGTATTTGAAGGGTGGGTTGGCTTTGGGAGCTTTGCTGGGACCAGGAAGAGGTTGGTCTTTTGTTTCAGATTTCTTAGTCTTGGCTTGTATGTAATGAGCAGACCTTAAAACTATACACTTCCTTTTCATTTTTGTTTATAAAAGAAATATCGAGTCTGTTGGACTAAAAGTTGCGAATCTTTTGTAGAGTTGCTTGTCGATGGTCTAAGGGCATTCATGAATCGTTCTCCCAATATGAACTCTCTCGTGGGATTTGGTTCCACTGCAGCATTTCTCATCAGTGCGGTGAGGCCCTTGCCTATTGTCATTATCAGATTCAGATTTTATTCATGTTGCACCCTATCCCATTTTGGTTAATTTTTCCTTTTTATTTAAGAAAAGAAAATCTTCTCTCTTGTAGGTTGCCCTTCTTAACCCTGATCTGGAATGGGATGCATCGTTTTTTGATGAGCCGGTGAGTTGCTTACCTTCTTGTTTTGCATTCCTATAAGAAGTTATAAGCTTACTCGTAGGGTAACCTAACCATGGCTTATTTTCCAGATATCTGGAGATTTTGCAATTTTCTTTACCCACTTAACGTGTTAACAGGTGTAATTTTAGCTATCGTAGTGTTTCAAACCAACAGCTATAAGTCTTATTGATGCAGCTTTGTTTTTAGTTTGCAGGTGATGCTTCTTGGGTTTGTACTTTTAGGTCGTTCTCTGGAAGAAAAAGCGAGGGTCAAGGCATCTAGTGATATGAATGAACTTCTCGTAAGTTGAAATCTGTTTTGCAGCTGTAATTCCCAGTTTCATACATGTAATGGTTACCTGCTACAAATTCGAGTGGTTTCAGTTCAAATATTTGGTTGCAGTGGTTTATGCTAGATTTTCTTCTGATATCTGTATTATCACTAATTAAAACGAACTTATCTGATATCTCTGAGCTGCGTGGTTTGCAGTCCCTCATATCCACTCAGTCGCGACTTGTAATTACTTCATCAGATGGCAATCCTCCCTCTGATACTGTTCTTTGCAATAACGCAATCTGTGTTGAGGTTCCCACTGATGGCATTCGTGTAGGAGATACAGTTTTGGTTCTGCCTGGAGAAGTCATTCCTGTGGATGTAAGCATTTTATATTCTTCAAAGAGAGTCTTGTATTCTCTCATTCCTTCTTTTCTCCATGTGTTTATTCTTATATTCATATTCCATTATGTAAAGAATCTTGTAAACGTTTGATAAAGTTGATCTTTGTATTGTTTCTTCCCAAAATAATCAGTGTTTACTTATTTTTTCTGTCAATAAATAAATTCAATTCATCTTGTCCTTCAGTCACAAACTCCACATCTTTGAAATTTGAACCTTCTACATTATTTAGAAGTCATCAGTGCTTGCTATGATTTGTGATGTGAGATGCTTATTCATCAGCTCTTACTTATTGTCAATTTAGTACTGTGCATATTGAATGTCAGCTGGAATTACACTGATCTTCAACAGGGGAGAGTTCTTGCTGGAAGAAGTGTTGTCGATGAATCCATGCTCACTGGTGAATCATTGCCAGTATTCAAGGAAGCAGGCCTGGGAGTCTCAGCTGGAACAATAAATTGGGTACGATGGACTTCAGAATCAGAAAAAAAATATTCAGTATGCTATTTTCAAATTGTGGCTTGTTCGAATTGTATCTAAATCTTTTGTATGCCTCACCCAAAAGTTTAAGCTTTTGATCAAATGGTTTCTTAAAACTGCTAATATTTGACATTTTCGCAATGCTTTCCATTTTTCTCTAGTATAAATTTTGAACTGGTAATACAACATCTTACCTCTTGATAGTATTAACATGAATAAAATTTTTCTTGGAATAAATTTAAATTCTTTCTTGATTTATCTCTTTATTTGCTGGTCTGTGTATATATATATATATATATATATATATATCTATATTTTGGTTGCTTGATTTAAGGAGAGGCAATTGCTAATTTATTTCAGGATGGTCCTTTAAGGATTGAGGTCTCTTGTACTGGCTCAAACTCCACAATATCCAGAATTGTGCGCATGGTCAGTATGTTTCTTTTGTTCTTTCCTCTCCCACACTTTATTTTTTTCCTTTATTGCTTCTGTCATAGCATGAGCATCGGTTGAATTGAAGAAAGAGAATAGACAAGTTCGTTCTGCTTTTTCCTCATTTCAGACCTTGTAAAGATTGAAGCTTTACAAACTTAATTTTCTATGTTTTTACAAAATCTGTGAGTGCTCATCCTGTCCCTCTTAAGTTTGACGCCTTCAAGTGAAATCAGTCATTGGAGCGGCTTTTTCACATTTTAAAGCTTTTATGTGAAATTTCAAGGTTGAGGATGCTCAAAGCCGTGAAGCACCCATACAAAGGCTTGCAGATTCCATAGCCGGGCCATTTGTATACAGTGTGATGACTATATCAGCTACAACTTTTGCTTTTTGGTATGCCTTATTACTTTACCTTTTGTCTTTTCCTTGTGTCAAATTGGAGGTAATCTAGTCTACGGCTTTCCTTTCTACTCATCTGTCAAACCCCCTGCACTATTCATCTTATTGGTTTAGTTACATGAATCATTGTATTTATTATACTGTACTTCAAGTTTATTATCTAGATTTGGGTTTTAATGTGATTTTGACATGTCACTGATTAAAGCAATCATCGATTTTTCCCACATCAATGGTTTGTGATTTACATCTTTGTTGTTTCATATCTTTCATAATCTTGCTTTTGATGCTTTGCACATTCTCATTCAGGTACTATATTGGCTCACACATTTTTCCCGATGTCTTGCTCAATGAAATTGCCGGACCAGATGGTGACCCGTTACTGTTGAGCTTGAAACTTGCTGTGGATGTCTTGGTCAGTGATTATGGTCTTGTGCATCGAAGTCTTGTAGTCGTTCATGTTTTCGTTAATCCTCTAGGGAGATAATTTAATGTTCTGAGATTAATACCCATTTCTATCTTTGTGTCGTTGAATTTCTTGTTCCAGGTAGTTTCCTGCCCATGTGCACTTGGCCTGGCTACACCCACTGCAATCCTAGTTGGAACTTCTGTTGGTACAGTGTCTTTAACTCATCGGTTATTTACATAACCTTTAATGCTAAAGTCAATTGCTGATCAGCTACCACTTAAATTTTTTCTGTTATCTGAGGGGGAAAAAAAAAATCATAGCGAGAAGGATTATAAGGACTTTTGTTGAGTAGGAACTATTGTTGTTAGGCATAGTCTTTATTTTTGCTGTGCAAGGCAGGATCAATTAGTTTAATAACAGACAGTTTTTATATTTCTGTTATTTCTTAATAGTCACGAATTGCATGTGGCTATAAATGATCTCTTTGGGTGTTTAATGTTCTTTTTTTTTTTTTTGGTAATACCAGGAGCTAAGCAAGGGCTTCTCATAAGAGGTGGAGATGTGTTGGAACGTTTGGCCAGCATTGATCACATTGCTCTAGACAAGGTAAGTTTGCCTTTTCAGTTTTCCCGTGTGGGAATGTAATCTTTTTTCTAACCTAAGAGATATTTAGTATTACTACTAGTACAACTGAAAACTTGTTTCCTGTTTCTCCCCATTTTGAACTTTCAGACAGGCACCCTCACTGAAGGGAAACCTGCCGTTTCTACTGTGGCTTCAATCACATATGAGGAATCAGAAATTCTTCAAATTGCTGCTGCAGTTGAGAAAACAGCATTGCATCCAATTGCAAAGGCCATTGTAAATAAGGCAGAATCACTGAACCTGAAAATCCCGACAACAAGAGGGCAATTGACAGAACCAGGTTTTGGAACCATGGCAGAAGTAGATGGACGCTTGGTTGCAGTTGGTAAATTCGAGTGGGTTCATGATAGATTCCTGAGAATTACAAGCCCGTCAGATATACAGAAGCTTGCAGCTGTCTTGACTTACCAAGGGTCACAAGAGATGTTTTCATCCAACCATTCAAAGACAGTTGTCTATGTTGGACGTGAAGGAGAAGGGATCATTGGGGCCATAGCAATAACTGATAGTTTGCGCCATGATGCTAAATCTACTGTGAGTAGGTAAGTTTCTGTACCGTTAGTTTTTAAGTACTAGTTGATGTTTGTTATCTAAGAATGCTGGTTTAAAGAAGGTTTGTTGTCTGGAAATGGATGTACCTCTGACGTGAAAATTTGTTCTACTTCAACCTCTTTTTAATATATTATTTATAATGGTTAGACATTGAGCTTTTTCTTTCTCCCGTCCTCTTTATATTTAGTTTGTCAGAAGGAAGTAAAAGCTGTAGGAGAATGTCTTTGATATCCTCTGCTAATAAGTCACAAGATCCATTGGTTCTCTAATGAATTTATTTTCACTGTTATTCAACAACGTTTCCTATCTATTTATCCTCTACATTATATCCTTCTTGCTACAGGCTGCAGCAGAATGGTATAAATACAGTCCTCTTATCAGGGGACAGGGAAGAGGCAGTTGCAACTGTAGCAAATAGTGTTGGTATAGAGGCAGAGTTTGTTAATGCATCCTTGACTCCTCAGCAGAAATCTGGGATTATATCATCTCTTCAAGCAGCAGGACATCTTGTTGCTATGGTAACCATTTTTTAAATTTCACATTCCTTTGGGATCTGGTATCAACCGTGACAGAGTCATATGGCCATTGTAATCTGTAGCTGATAAGAAACCTCACACTTCAGTCAGATTCTAAATTTGAAATTTAACATGTTGAAATAGAACTCAAATGAAAAATGTAGGTGATTACATGGTGATTAAGATGAAACTTCCTGCTCATGTTAGATCAAATGGCCAATAGGTCTGAAATAGGAGTCCATCTTGGGTCTGAAACTCAAGATACCAATTCTGTTGGGTGATTAAGCTGTTCAGAATGTATTGACTCATTTTGAACAGAAACTAAGTGGAGTGGTAAGCTTCATGTAGGTTGGTGATGGGATAAATGATGCCCCTTCATTGGCACTTGCGGATGTTGGGATTGCTTTACAGAATGAAGCACAAGAAAATGCTGCGTCCGATGTAGCAGCCATTATTCTTCTTGGCAACCGACTTTCACAAGTATGATTTCTTTGCATTCAAATTTGTTACTCCTTGGGAAGTGTGTAACATTAATTACCACTAAAATGTGCTAGCACTAAGCTTTGTAATCTACCTTTTTGTTGCAAAATCCTTGGAATAAAAAACAACCAATTTCTTCCCGCTCTTTACACAATTAAGAGAACTTTTCAAATAGTTGTTAATCCTGCTGTTTATAAGAAGATGATCATTTACATGGCATGTTAATGTTGTATAGGCGATTTTTCTTGGTATCTACAATTCTCAAGATGAATTTTTCTAACTCTATCTCATTTCTTCATAGGAATTTGGTTGGTAGATAGAGATATTAGTAAGAGCTAATGAGATTGTGATATTTTGATGATAGGTTGTAGACGCTTTGGACCTAGCTCGGGCAACAATGTCCAAAGTATATCAAAATCTATCATGGGCAGTGGCGTATAATGTCGTAGCTATTCCTATTGCAGCTGGAGTGCTACTTCCCCAGTATGAATTTGCCATGACTCCTTCGCTTTCAGGTGACTGAATGAAAGTTCTTTCCTTTGCATGGACAAATAATGCTTGCCCACACTCACTATTCATCCCTCGGCCGCAACATATATGTATTAATGCAGGGGAAGGGGGATGACTAATTCATTTGCTTTTTACTTGTTTTGACAGGTGGATTGATGGCATTAAGCTCAATTTTTGTTGTCACCAACTCATTGCTTCTAAAGCTTCACGGATCTGAGAGAAGAAACAAATAGAACTCTCAGCTTGGTTGACAAAAGGCAGGAGTTATTTGAACCCCAAGAAAACAAACAGATAATAATGAAACAGTCGCTGCACTGTGTATTGTACTTCCATTGTTCTATCTGGCAGAAAAAAAGACATAAAACTTTAATACTTGTGTGTAGAATGTTGCAAGTTGTAGGAAAGTGTTATGTCTTTTCTTATTTTGCACAGGCACAGGCAAAGCTCATGTCATGTTCGTATTCCATGTTTTTTCTCGTGATTGAATTTGATTGCTTGAGGCAAGAAAAAGAACAGTTGCTGTCATTATGTAATAATACATTTTATCATGCATCTGTGCTTGTAATTGTATCTTATTTAGAACTCAAAGCTTACAGCTTATAGTGGCATTTTAGTTGCATTTATACGGAGGTTGTATGCAGCTCGTGCAAATTTCAGAATACATGTAAAAGTTCTATATATTTAACCGATTAGATCATTTAATAAAATTTTACATATTCTAATGGAAATTAATATTTAAATTAAAAAGTTGAAATTATTGAATTATCAATCATGAACAGTGACTTCATATGAACACATTCTTTCATTGGGAAGCTCATGGTACTTGGCTTTGGGCACACATTCCACACACTTTCTTACACTGTTCTAGACATTTAGACTCTGATGACATATTTATTTTTCAGTTCATTCCCCAAAAAAGAAAAAAAAAGGATAAGGCATTTAAGTTGGGAAACTGAATGGGCCATTTGACCATAAATTAACACATTAAATGGGCGCGTGACAGGGCAAGGAATTGTGTTGAGAAAGAAACGCTTATCACGTGATTACTGGGCCCACTTATCCCTCTCATCAATTATACACCAGAAATAATAATGATAATAATATCAAGCAACAATATTAATTAAGGAAAACAAAAAAAAATAGCACTTTGGGCCCTATAAATCTAATGGAAAACTCAATATAGTCCCTAACAAAAAGCCCTGAAACTGAAAGCGATTTCTGGGCATAACACTCCAATGGCTGGTTTGAGTCTGTCACAGCACATGGCCGCTTGGAGTATTTAGTAAAGATTCCTCATTTCCCAAACCGGCTAAAAGTGAAAAAGTCTAATTTCAGAATTGCAGAAATTAAAAAAAAAAATCACAACTTTTGCCCTCTGGACATAGTTCTGTGCCTATAAATATTTACACTCCTCCATTGTTGAGGAAGCAAAACCCATTGATTAGAGAGAAAAGAAGATGGGTATGTTATGAGATCATGAGGAAAAAAAAAAAGGAAGCGGAAAAATATCCCAGACAAGACCTGCCCACCACGTGGCAAGCTGTGAGTGCTGGGGCAGAGGAAAAGACATGTTGGGTTAAGAGGAGCAGATCCTAATCTAGGAGACAAAGGACACTAAACTACATTGGATTATATATAATAACGAAAAACAAAGTCAAACAAGGCTTAATAAAATAACTGATTCAGAATGTTATTGTTTATAGTTATAGTCATCTCAACCAATGAACAATACAATAATGTTCTGAAAGGGAAAGGAAGGAGGACTGTCCCCTCTCTCTCCTTCTCTGTCTCTCCGTGTCACTCTTCCTTTGCATTAACTTGGTGAGAAGGACAGTAACGGCGTTAATGGGCCGTCTAAAAGGACATGGGACCTGACATGCATAATCAGAGGGAAGGGTTGGTGTCAGAGTGAAGAGGAGATTGAAAGGACGAGACAAATGACCTTCCCGAGGTAAATTACACAAATGTTATTATATAAAGATAAGAGAGAAAGGAGCTAAGTAGGGTCCAAAGCTATGAGATTTTGAGAGAGAGAGGAGCAATTTAGTTCCTACTTTTCTCTCGGGTTTTAAATAGCGACTAATCACATTGCTCTCATCCCTGATTCTGGAGTCTGGACCCCATTGCTGCTCAGTTTCTGCAGTTCTATCCTCTCTTTCTTTCCCCCCCCCCCCTGTCATTCTCTATCTATCTTCCCTGTTTTACTATTATGTATGCCACTCTCTAAGTAACATAGTAAAAATGTCTCTATCTTATAAATGATCATATATAAAGTTACCGGAACATGGTTTTCACTAATATATGTACTTCTTTATGCTTTAGTGTAGCAAATTTGGACATATGGAGTTCTTAGTACGGAGATAATTTTTGGACAGTTAGATAACGAAATGATCCGAACAGATTTAAACAACTCCCAAACTCGAGTAGTAAAGACAATGAACATTGGGAGAGGACTGTGATGCAAAAGTCCAAAGACGAATTAATTGAGCTTTCCCAGCTAGAGAATCAATAGAAATTTATTTATGCATGGATACGGAAGTATTTGTACCAAAGACTTTTGAAATGGAGCTCTCCACAGAGACCCCATGAGAAAGGTTGCTACTTGTGGTGAGCTTTTTTTTGCAAGCATTGTATTACCCATTAGTAAGCCTTTATCAGAATAACCAAGAGAGATACAGACAGAGAGATAGAGAAAGAAAGTTGCAGGTTTTGTTGCAGAGCTCTGGCAGAGAGAAGAAAGAGCGTTTTTTTTCTTTAACTTTTGTATATATGCTTATAAGGCAAAGACTCTATCTTTCTTTCTCTAGCTGTTCCCCTTTCTATTCCTACATTTGCCTTTGTCTCTCACACAGCTATTAGCTGTAGCTTTTTGGTACTGACCGATACTCAATGAGTGCAGTACTGTTTCTGGAGAAGCGATGTGATAGAACAGATAGAAAAAACCCAAAAGCCTTTTAGCCTCTTACCCGCTCCAGAGCGCAAGTTGATGTTGGTTATTCTCTAATATCATACCTTTGTCGAGTAGAATGAGGAGCTCTAGATTTTTCTCGATATTGGCAAGTTCCCTGAGCATTTAACTAGGTGTTCCCTTCCTTCCGTCTTCTCATCTTCTACACTAAAGTTCCGGGAGTCCGAGTGGAAGTTGCCGTACAGAAGTTGGGGGCCTTAAGAATAGTTTAGTGGAAATTTTGGGTGTATCTTGAGAAGAGCTATGATGGCATTTCGCGTGGAATGGATTTTATTGGGTCTTATCCTCTGCTTGGGTTGTGGTTACGTTGAGTCTGATGATGGTGAGTTCTTGATATGTTGGCTGCCGAAAATTGCAGATGGAAATGATAGTGAAAGCAACAGAAAATGAAAACTGAGATTTTTGCTGTTATGAATCTTGTTGAAACTAAAAATGTTCAGCTTGTTTTGAATTAGGTCTGGACTGGAATTAATATTTAAGGCTCTTTACTTTTGTACGTTTCTTGGCTTTATGTCCCATTTTGCTTCTTAACGTGTTGCTTCCAGGGATTCTTTTCGCAGTTTAAGCTTGTCTTTTTTTGGTCACTTCATCAGATCCTTATTTAGTTTAGTTTAGTGCTTTTTTTTTTTTTCCTGTTGCACTGGTACTATATTCAAGTTCTAAAAGTTTGCTACTTCCAGATTCTGATTTCGATGTATAAGTTTCGATCAATGGTAAAGTCTTAAAATTTTCTCATGAGAGCTTAACATTTCAGAATCTGAATCGCTTTCCTGTCTGTAAGAAAGTTTCTTTTAGTTTTTTTTTTTTTATTAAGATGGATATTAACTACTAGTATGGTACGGGTGGTGAAGGAGCAACGTTGATGGCGGTAAAGAAATCTTTTAGAGATGTGGACAATGTTCTATATGACTGGACGGACTCCCCTTCGTCGGATTACTGCATTTGGAGAGGGATCATTTGTGACAATGTCACATTCAATGTCATTGCACTGTTAGTTTACCTATTTACTGTTTTCCTTCGAAGTTTTAAGTGCTTTAAATCTCACGTTATTTTATCAATAAAATCTACTGACTTTCTTCTGTTGTACTCTAACTGCAGTAACCTCTCTGGTCTGAATCTTGGTGGAGAGATCTCACCTGTAATAGGAAATCTCAAAGCTGTTGTTTCCATGTAGAGTTCTCATCTTCTGCTCTTTTTCTGTAGCTATACTGAGAGTGTTCCTTTCTTGTGCTTTCATATCAAATCTCGTTTAGTCACTTTGATCAACCATTTGTTGTTGATCTTGTATCAGTGACCTTGGGGGTAATCATCTTTCTGGGCAGATTCCTGATGAGATAGGCGACTGCTCTGCTTTAGAAAGATTGTATGTTCCATTAGTTAAGCGAGATCAATAATGTTCAGTAGATCTCTGTTCATATGCTGTAATGATTTCTGCTCTCTCTTGTTCTTTTTAGGGACTTGTCATTCAATGAGATATACGGGGACATACCATTTTCAATTTCAAAGTTGAAGCAGCTAGAGATTCTGTGAGTACTTATTCTTTCATTCCTCGGTCGTTAATTACTCCCACTGCCTTATTTTCAATGTCTGAAAGAAAGTTTCAACTGCAATTCTTGGAATTCAGAATTTTGAAGAACAATTTATTGACCGGGCCAGTGTCATCTACCCTGTCCCAGATTCCAAACTTGAAGATTTTGTAAGACATTGCCCTTTTAAATTTCACTCTTCAACGTGATTGTTTCAAGTCAACATATTTATGTTTGAACCGCTGGTTTCAGAGACCTTGCACAGAACCAACTCCATGGTGAAATACCTAGACTTCTATACTGGAACGAAGTTTTACAGTATCTGTGAGTATGCTGTAATGCTTTCCACTTATCCCTTCTGAATGTTCTTGGAATGTTTCTACTATCCTTTTTTGGATTACTCTTTATATTTGTCTTCTTGATGGTTATCTTTTTCTCAATCTTAGTGGGCTGAGAGGAAACAATCTGGTTGGTACACTCTCTGCTGACATGTGCCAATTAACTGGGTTGTGGTACTTGTAAGTTTTATTTGCAAGATTTAAATTGGTCTTCAAAGATTGTAGAATTGAGATGATGCACCTAAATTGCAGAATGTTTTTCTAAGTTTGATCATTCTACCAATGTAGTGATGTTAGAAACAATAGTTTGACTGGAAGTATTCCTCAGGATATCGGCAATTGTACTTCCTTCCAGGTCCTGTATGTACCCTACCCCTTCCTAGTGGTACTAAATTTCCTTGCAATGACTGATTTTCTGGAAGTTTTATGCTCATTCATTTCTTTGATATTGATAGGGATCTTTCCTACAACCAGCTAACAGGAGAGATTCCGTTCAATATTGGATTCTTACAAGTAGCTACACTGTAAGTGACCTTTGTTTTCTCAATTTTGTTGATGACAACTTGCTTAAGAAGTATTCTTACTCATACAATGATCATGGATTACCAGATCCTTGCAAAGTAATCAACTATCAGGAAAGATACCGTCTGTCATCGGTCTGATGCAGGCTCTGGCTGTACTGTAAGTGTTGTTAATTGACTTTTTCTTGCAGTTTAGGACTTGAGGAATAACAGTCTTCTAACGCTGCTTTATATTGTTTTGACTCCTATCAAAACAAAGGGACGTGAGCTGCAACATGTTAAGTGGGCCCATCCCACCAATCTTGGGAAATTTATCATACACAGAAAAATTGTAAGTGCTTTCTTCTTGATCTGTATATAGTCCCTGGGTTTTAAATCTCCAACATTTCAGATGAATTTTGATGAAAACGGGTAATCATTGTATGAAATTTCCGATTAATAATCTCATATTGTGCAGTCACGTGAGCTCTCATCTCATTGTAATTTGTTATTTAAAGACATGCATTCTTGTTATTGTCACATTGCTGGTTTATTTCTGTAAATTGATCCATTGTTCTTAATGTGACAGATATTTACACGGTAACAAGCTCACTGGATCCATTCCCCCAGAGCTTGGCAATATGACAAAACTTCATTACTTGTATGTGCACCATCCCTGGCCCTATATTTTATGTGGACTCACTTTAATAAATTGTTCAATACCAATATTATGAAATCATGAATTCAGATGTTAATTTGGTATATCTCTTCTCTTTATATGTTTCCTGTGGTGGCTGGACCTAGAATGCCATATGTTGTAGATTCTGAATGTTCTCTACTCTGCATTCTTTCAGGGAATTGAATGATAATCAACTCTCAGGACGAATACCACCAGAGCTTGGGAAGCTGACTGACTTGTTTGATCTGTAGGTTTTCAAATTTTGGGATGTTCTTGGCATTGTCTTTAGAAAAATTTTTAGAATGGAATTTTTCGTTGTACGGCAGGAATCTTGCCAACAATCACCTTGATGGGCCTATACCTGATAATCTGAGCTCCTGTACGAATCTTAATAGCCTGTAAGTACAAACTCTTGCTAACATAAAGTTTGATATGAAGTTTTTGCCAAGCAATCACTTGGATGATTGCTAACCATTTTCTTTGATCACAGCAATGTGCATGGAAACAGGTTGAACGGGACAATTCCACAGGCGTTTGAAAAGCTGGAGAGGATGACATATTTGTAAGTTTGGCCCTGATGTATATCTAAGCTTTGGTCCTAGTTCATTTTTTGTTGACCAAAAAAACTGTATTTCTAGTTGATTTTCCATTTTCCTGGCTCTTCTAGGAATCTCTCAGCCAACAGCATTAGAGGTTCAATTCCAATTGAGCTTTCTCGAATTGGCAATTTGGATACCTTGTAAGTATTATCTGTTTTTCAATTTATGTCCATCTATTGTCCTTCCTCGAAGTGGTTGTCCGCAACCCCGCCTATCCTCTGTTCAGGGACATTTCTTATAACAAAATCAGTGGATCAATTCCTTCTTCCCTTGGTGACTTGGAACATCTCCTAAAGCTGTGAGTTATGTTGACAAGTTCTCCCATTATCTTAAAGCTTTGCTTTTTACTGACTTCTAATTGCTCCATGTGTAGGAATTTAAGCAGGAACCAAATAGATGGAATTATCCCATCAGAGTTTGGTAATCTCAGAAGCGTTATGGAGATGTAATATCTTTATATAAGTTTGAAATAAGCAATCCGTTTAAACCTTGCCTTCTCCTTTTTAACTTGGCGTTTCATGGTTTTATGCTCAGTGATCTATCAAATAATGACCTGTTAGGACTGATTCCTCAGGAGCTCTGCCAGTTACAGAACTTGTTTACTCTGTAAGTTCTAGTTGGCATTTGCTTTCAGCTGTGATATACTACTGTCTACTGTCATTCCTCAAATATGCAAGTTACATACTGGGCTTTGCATACTCTTCTTCTAATTCCATAATGTATGAGCTCTATTTTATCGTGACTATAATCATCTGTTTTACATGCACCGAACTTAGGCAATGACTGCAGTCATATTAATCTTTCCATGCACATCAATTGTAGGAGATTGGAGAACAATAACATATCAGGTGACGTGATGCCTTTAATCAACTGCCTCAGTCTTACTATCTTGTAAGTTGATATTATGTATTATCATCTCATTGGTCTTTGATATTTTACTCTGGAGATGGTATCTTCAGTAGCTGACCCAAGTAACACCTACAGGAATGTGTCTTACAATAATCTAGCTGGTGTCATTCCCACAAGCAATAACTTCTCTAGGTTTTCACCGGACAGGTTAGCTGATTTGATGACTGGTCTCCATACAATATGAACTGGCTACTTTTCCACTCTCTGATACTCCAATTTATTCCATTTGCAGTTTTGTTGGGAATCCCAGTCTTTGTGGATATTGGCTTAATTCACCTTGCCATGATTCTCGTCCTACTGAGAGAGGTAATCACTAATTTACCGTCATTTGTACTTTCAATCACATCTGAGGAGCAACAAGTTGTCAACTTGATCTTGTATGATTTGGAAGTGACACTTGTTAATTGTTTTGTGATTTTTAATGTCACTGCAGTAACCATTTCTAAAGCAGCAATACTTGGGATTGCTCTGGGTGCTCTTGTGCTTCTTCTCATGATTTTAGTTGCTGCATGCCGGCCACATAATCCACCACCATTTCCTGATGGGTCACCTGACAAACCAGGTGTGTCTGCTGCATGTCTGTGAATACCAAAATAACTAATGGCACATAGCTATGTTTTGACTTATCAGAAATCAATACGATACATTAGTGACAACCAAGATTATTGAATTTTCCTCATTTCAAATACGACCATACTGCAAATTTGAAGTTCCTAAAGTTTTATATTTTTTGGATTAACAGTTTGTTATTCGACCCCAAAGTTGGTGATCCTTAACATGAACATGGCACTACATGTGTATGAGGATATCATGAGGATGACCGAAAATTTGAGTGAGAAGCATATAATTGGTTATGGTGCGTCGAGCACCGTGTATAAATGTGTCCTTAAAAATTGCAGACCAGTGGCTATTAAGAGGCTGTACTCTCACTATCCTCAGTGCTTGAAGGAATTTGAGACTGAGTTGGAGACAGTTGGAAGCATCAAGCACAGGAATCTGGTTAGCCTCCAGGGATACTCTTTATCCCCATTAGGAAACCTTCTGTTTTATGATTATATGGAAAATGGCAGTCTCTGGGATCTCCTTCATGGTAAGATTTTTCTTCAAATTAGAGCATCTATTTGTGACTGTAGCTAGTATTTGATCTTTTTTTTTTAATCATTTTGTATAACTGTTTCTGTGAAGATTAGTTTTGTTATCATGAGACCTGATTTTGCTGAAGCAATTGCTTGTGAACTATTGTTATAGTGCTGTATTTTTCATATGAATACTTTGTAATTGAATTACCGTACCAATGTGTTTCAGGACCTACAAAGAAGAAAAAGCTTGACTGGGATACTCGTCTTCAAATAGCCCTCGGAGCTGCTCAAGGGCTGGCATATTTACACCATGATTGTAGTCCCCGTATCATTCACAGGGATGTCAAGTCATCAAACATCCTACTTGACAAGGATTATGAGGCCCATCTCACAGATTTTGGCATTGCCAAAAGCTTGTGCATCTCAAAATCACACACTTCTACTTATATTATGGGGACAATCGGTTATATAGACCCTGAGTATGCACGAACTTCTCGTCTAACAGAGAAGTCCGATGTCTACAGTTATGGGATTGTTCTACTTGAACTGCTGACTGGAAGAAAGCCTGTTGATAATGAATGCAATCTTCACCACATGGTGTGTACCAAGTTGATATGATAGTATATTTATATCGGTCTAGGGAATACTAAGCCAGTTAGCATGCATTCTGTATGCAGATTTTATCGAAGACAGCAAACAATACTGTCATGGAAACTGTTGATCCTGAGATAACTGCCAAATGCAAGGATCTTGGTGCTGTAAAAAAGGTTTTCCAGCTTGCTCTTCTATGCACCAAGAGACAGCCACCCGATCGCCCGACCATGCACGAAGTGACTCGGGTCCTGGGAAGCCTTGTGCCATGCGCCAACCTGCCAAAACAATGCAACCAGAATTCCCCTCCTGCCCTTCTCCCGCTCGCATCAGCCAAAGTTCCATCTTACATGGACGAGTATGCAAATCTCAAGACTCCACATTTGGTTAACTGTCCATCAATGAGCACCTCAGATGCGCAACTCTTCCTAAAGTTTGGTGAGGTAATATCTCAAACTGGCGAGTGATAGTAGGGTAAATTATGTAGGAACTTAGTGATTAGTGGTCTGAATGGCACTTAGTCAACTTTTTGGTTGTTGGGGGGTCTGGTTTGATCAGTTAGTGGAAGTTTTGTATAAAAACGTTGGTGTCAATGATTGTGGTTGGGAGAAAAGGAAATGTTGGGACTACTTCAATAATAGAAGAGTAATGCTTATCATGATGCTCGCCCTCTCTGCTTGAACCGTTCACTGTAAATTTGTGATGGTCTTTGTACAAACTATAAGCATCGTCTGGTAGCTTAGCTTGGTGGGGCTACGAGGCTGACTCTTATTGTGTCAGGCAGAGCTGTTCTGGCCTGGAGACGGTGGTTGAAGCAGTGCATTATTTGTTTTTCCCAGCAATAATGCTCTGTAGTGACTTAGCTGGTGTGACGTACATACCGTCACATTTCTTCAGAATTCAGATCAGATGTTGACACTTCACCAGCAGACTGAACTACCTCGTCAACTTGTCCTCTTCCGATAGTATGGTTTCTGCCATTGAAATGGACCATTAATTGTCATAAAATTTTACAGGAATGTGATGTAGATATTCCCAAGGATTTAAACTGCTTCCCAAGTTTTGAATGCTTTGAACTATTTCCAAGCTTATAATCAGAGAAACGAATTACTACCCAAGTTTTAGTGTGGAAAACCGAAATATCCAATAATAAAACCTGTTTGCTAATGAAATTCTCTTAAGATTCCAACATTTGACTGGTACCATCATGGACCCAACTTTGGTTAGGTAAGGTCCTGACCCGAGTTATTACAGGACCACCTTTAACGAATCTATTATTGGAGAGGCAAACTGTACAAAAAGCTGCAGACAGTGTCAGTGAGAACAGAAATTTTTAATGAAAGATAACACATTTACTATTGAAGTATGTTAGGTCCATGTAAGAATCAAGTTCAAACTGATAGTGCCTGTGAGGCCAACTTCGGTCCAAAAGAAATTTGGGTTCGGATCGAACTTTAGGTACAGAGTAGTGTTCTAGTCAAAGCTTAGTTTAAATTCGATTAATAGCCTAAAGTGTAGAAGGTTTAGATATTTTACGTAATTTAAGAAATTTTCAAAAAAAATTATAACTTTTAATGTTTTCTTATATTTTAATTAAAAAAAAGAGATAAATATAATTATAAACATCATACATAAACTAATTAAATGTTATTAATATAATAATCCAATTTTATGTTATGAATGGTTAATTACAATAATCAAAGAACAAGTGCGAAAATAACAAAACACACATTTATATGGTTCACAAGTGTTAATTTTGCTAGTCCACAGGCAACTAGGGTTTTATTTCATTGTGAATATTTTAACATAGGTATACTAGGAGAATAAAATGTATTTATATGCTTAGGAAAATACAAAAGACATAATTGTCCTCTAATAACTGGTCTAATGTTTCGCCTTTGCTGCGCAGGAGAATACAATTGGATCCGCAACTGTGGGCTTAGTGTAAAGTCCAAATATATTATCAGGCTCCATATCTTAATATTTAACTCCTAATTTTGATCAAAAGTAATTAATTTTAATTTCTATTAATAATTTAAGATAATCATATTTAATTTAGTCATTTCAATTCGAATTTAGGAATTGATTTGATTCAATATATAAATAATATAGGATTAGTCATAACCTTCGAAACTCTTTCCCATATATTTTTAATTAATTTATTTTTGATTTTTTTATTCAAAGTATAAAAAATACAAAAGATATATTATTTTCAATTCATTAATTCTAATTTTTTTAAAACTAGACTCTTACAAATAAATTTATAATTTTTCTTATACTTAAAATTCAAAAAACTGAGGTCAAGTTCAAACTCTTATAACATTTCAAGATTATATAAAAATAAAATACAAAGTCATTCATTTAACCACTAAACCTGCCATTTAGGCTCATTAATTCTAAACAAACTTTGATTAATAGAACATTAGGCAAATTGTTTCTAAATCATGAAATATCCAGCTTGGAAACAAAACTCTGGAAGATCTATTCCTGCTGCTGCCGCCGTCGCCGCCTGCAACCAACAAATTCATCATGTCAGCTCTTTCAGTACACAAACAATTCTAAGTTTTCGTACCAGAAGAAATACAAAACAAAATGGTTGAATCTGAAAAAGAAGAAAAAAGAAACCTGAGAAGCTTCAATTTGGTTTTGTTGCTCCGCCAGTTGAATCTGAAAAAGAATCGATGTCACGTTATTAATTACGTAAAGAATCATGCATGGAAGAAAGAGGAAGAAGATCAAGAAGTTGAATATGGAAGGCGAACCTTTTTAGTGTTCAATCTATCAAGAGCTGTTTGAATGTGATCCTCCATGATTCGGAGTCGAGCTGGTTCGCTGACGTTTTGTGGGTTTGTCCATTCCCTAACAAAGTGGTGATGTGATTATTATCTCTTATCCAAAAGAACTGAGAAAACTAAAAAAGAAAAACAATTTGGAGTCACCTCAGGATTCTTTTCCTTTCCTTAAGTCTGTTCTTGAGCTCTTTCAATTGATTTTGATGCATCTGAACATATGTAAATTAGTAACCTTAACCTGCAGTTATGATTAATTATGAATAAATCCATTGGTGTGTATAGGAAACGTACTTGGAGTAGTTCTTCCCTGCAGACAGAAAATCCAGGTAGAAGTTACTAAGGTACGAAGAATCGGGAGATTTTCTCGAGAAAAAAGAAGAGAAACCCACGAACCTGTCAACTGGGAAGTTCATGGCATCATCGTCTGAGTTGTCCTTTGTGAACATTTTCCTCAAAAACTGGCGTATTAACAATTTGTGAAAATTCTTATTCACTTGTAAATATGGTAAAACACACAGGATTTAACTTGTTTCATTTTTCTAGTTTTAAGATTATCAACAAAAAATAAGACATGAATCAATTAAAAAAATTTGATGATATTCACAATCTAAATTAGTTAAATCTATATTCTTTAATCTATTTTATTCAATATTTTAAAAATCAGACTGAAAATTAAACTTATAAGTCAAAAGGTTTAAGTTGTAAAAGATTTAATCGGTATTACACTATCATAAAATCAGCTAAAGATTAAATAAAATTAAAATTTTGAAATATGATTATAAGATATTGTTTTTACCCATCAAAGAATTTGAAAAGTTTAATTGACAAAAGAGATTAGTAGATAAAAATTTATTTATTTATTTTAGTTTATGATTAATAAATATTGATTAATTAATTAATCAGTTTTAACAACAAGAGTTATTATAGTTAATTGAATTGAAAATTGGAAAGCTGAATCAAAAAGTTGGACGATTCAAGATTTTTACAGTTTAATTTTTTTTATCATTGATTTTATCTCTTACATATAGTTTTTTTGTTAAATACTTGTATTATTGTTTTTATATTTTTTTTATAAACAAGATAAATCATTCACATCAACAGATTTTTATTAGTTTACATGCGTTTCTACTAATTATCCCTTTCTTGTCTTTAAGTCTTTTAACAGAAATCTCACATAAATATTAAAATTATTAAAATTTGATAATTTAAAAACATTTTTTGGAAAAATGTTGAAATCATATACTAAGAAATTACCTTCATAGTGTAGGCCTTCCTGAAGAGACATGTCAGGTGGAACAAAATGTCAATATTTCAATTCAATACTCACTAAGAAGAAGGGATGAAACTTGAAAGCGTAGGAAGTGGCCGGAGCATGGAGTTTACCTTGCTTCTCTGTGCTCCGCAGGTATAGCTGCTAACTTCTCCAGAACTGTACTTAGATCTCTGCGTTCATTAATAAGATGTTATGAACACTATTGTAAGTATTGCACTTCACAAATTTCACATGTACTAATACAAATTAATCTTTCAAAATGAAGAGTATTTAAGTAAAAATTGTTTTGTAATCTTCATTTAAATGATTGATTTACACGCGTAATAAATAACTGTTAATACGACAAAAAACTTTAAATAAAACGATCAATCGTTATTTTAAATTAACTAAATCCCGTCTAATCTTGAACTCTTAAAAAATAATCAATATGTATACTTTATTAACATAAATAAAGTATAAATATCACTGAAAATGAATAATGAACAGAAAAAGAAAAGGGGTTTTGTATTTACCCATTTTGACCAACAAAGAGGCATGGCTTTCCATTAGGAGAGAACATAAGAAGAGCAAGATCAATGTCACAGAGAGTGGCAAGCTCTTTGGCCTTCTTAAGAATACCAATTTTCCTCTTTGAGTATTTTGCTTGCCTGGCCTTGACGCACTCCAACTTCCTTACCTTCAACTTCCTTCTTCCCATTTTCCTCCTATCTTTCTTTTTTCCCCTCCCTATCTTTTATAGATAAGACTACAGCTTATACTTTCGACCAGAGTAGTAATATTATAAATGAAAATAAAACACAATTATGACATAAATCCAGCGAGCTTTTATGCACTTTTTTTTAGTGGTTAACAGAGACTTGCAACTGCCTTCTTGCTGGGACTTTCCATATATGCAACACCTACCTTGTAAGATGTATTGCCACCTTAACAACGAACACACACAAACACAAAAGACACCAAACCGAACACAAGCATGTATTTGTTTGTTCAGAACATGGCACAACTTTTGTAAGGAAGAAGGTGAAAGCAATGGGAATATGTACATGTCTGCTTCCTTGTTCAACGATCCGCCAGAGTTGTTTCCTAATCTTAAGGGGTTAGTTGCTTAAAATTTAATATTTATCATGAAATGGTCTTTATGTGGAGTCAAGTTTAAACACTGATACGAGTCAGCGCATATCTTAATAATAATATTAATTTCGTTTAAGAAGTAGATTAAGATTGCATTAGTACATTTTTTATAATTTAATATATAAATATATATTATTAAATAAATATATTAACCAATTTTATTAAAATTTTGATGAAATTAATTTAACAGCTGTTATTACAATTAAATAGTAATGATACATAATGTATTTTAGACTCAATAATCTATATTTTAATTTAATAAATATATTTTATACGCCTGTTGAAGAATTAATTTTATTTGTATAAAATGATATGTGTAAAAAATATCTTTACATGGTCATATAGAGTCAAGGCTAAACACACGTAATGATCACTAAGGTTTGGGTCGGATCGAATTCAAACCTACTAAAATATGAGTCCGACTAAAAAATTGTTGTGTTCTGGTTTGGATGATATTCGATGGAGTCTAATTAAAAATATTTTTAATTTTAAAAATTAACAATGTCTTACTTAAAAAGACATCATTTTACTGAAAAATTTCAAGCCTTATGTTGAATTACATCGAACAGGTCAGCCCTTGACCCAACCCAAAATTCAAATTTTAATTATAAAAAATGTCTAAACTCGACCCTAACAAAACATGCTTATAGGGCATGTTTGGTTAGATATTAATTAATAGAATGGGATGGAATAGAATTGAAAGGAACGAAACAAAACGGTTTATAATGGAATGAAATGTAATATAATTCTTTGGAAGAGATGGAACGGTTCATAATGTAATATAGTGAAATGTTATTTGGAAGATGGATGGAATGAAATATAATGTATAATAAATAATTATTATACCCCTTATATTAAAATGGTTATTACAGAAGATTTAATGCTATAATTTTAAAATAGAAATCATTTCCAATTAAAAAGGAAGTCACAATCGTGACAAATAATTTGTTTATATTTTATCTTAAAGTAATAAAGATTTTATTATTTTATTATAAATTATGCAATTTATTGTTAATTATACGAAAATATTATTATTAAATATTAAATATATTTTAATTTATTATATTATATTCTATTATATGTGATTTATATTTAAAAATAATTTATTTATATTTTTATTTATATAGAAATATATACACACAATTAAAAACAAAATTTAATTTTACCAATTAAAAACATTTTTTAAATTTTATTTATATAGAAATATAAACAAACAATTAAAGAATATTTTTTAAATTTTCTAGTTTTCATTAATAAAATAAAATAGTGCAAAAAAATTCATGAAAGGTGATATGCGTATGCTCTACTTTCAATGTGTTTGCGAGAATCTTGTTGGATGTTTTACAAATGAACTAAAATAAGTTTAGAGTTAAGGAAAAAGGTGTAAGGTGATGTCGTGATATGGGAAAAAAATTAAAATGAGAAGTAAAAGAGATGAACGGAAGGTGTTGAGGAAGATGAAAAATGCAGAAAATATGAGGAATGCGTGTTGAATATGCGTAAATTAATAGTTCGATTTTTTATGTTGTGATTAATCATAGATTTTGATTTGTTTATAAATGAGTTGAGCTTAACGGGAGTCAAAATGTAGAGAAAATAATAGACGTAAGCTAGACATGTTGGATTTAGCTAAAGAGAGCAAGAAGAGACGAAAATATGTAGTTTGGAACTCTTTGTGGAGTCGCACGATTGTGGCCGAGAGGAGAAATTAGGAATTGCACGATATTGCACTACAACAAAAATGACATACGGTAACAGGTGATAAGAGTTATTAAATATGAATGGTAACACTAATGACTATGCTATGACAGCCCATGTTACTAAAGATATGATGCTTTAGTAACAGTTTTGACATGTTATTGTCGAGTTTAATATAACATTTATTGATAGCTACAAATGATTTTATATTATATTTTATAAATGTTATTAATTAACTATTTGTAACATTTTTAC
>JANZLX010000008.1:1473967-1486816 GCA_025531955.1 Erythroxylum orinocense | reverse complement strand
TTTCGAGAGCTTTTAATCCATTAATAATTGTTTGAGAAGAGCAACCCTATGATAGGGTTTTAATATATTATATATATTATAGATGACGGCAGCAAAGAGTAGCCTATGATAAAGTTTTAATATATTATATATATTATAGATGACGATAGCGTTGTTCTTTTAGGGTTTTGAATTATAAAGATATAATTACAAAGAATCACAAAGATAATAATTCTATGTATAACAGTTGTAACTTTACAGATGATGACAACGTTGTTTTTACGACAACTTATAAGGTTTTGATATATTATATTATATATATATATATATTAAAAATAAAAAAAACTATTTAATTTTTTAAAAACTTAGGGGCCATTGCACCACTGAGCCCCACATATCTCTGTCCATGCCTAGAATCAACAGACCTAATTTAAGTTAATTACAATTCAAATTAACTTTGAACTTTTTTAAACTATTTAGATTCGTCGAACCTGATATCAAGTTCGAATTTTTCACATAAAACAATGTGGCATTAAATAAAATAATGCTATTTAAAGTTTTTAAAATTAAAAAATAAATTTAATTTTACCCAATCAAGTTTTGATACGTCCACGTCTTATCGAATTCGAGCTCAAGTCCAAAACTTCAGGCAGAACTGGACTTAAGCCGTGCTCATCGCCATGCGTGCTCGCACCTTGTCCGTCAAAGTTCAACGTTCTCAATAAGTCTGTGTTCAAGTGGTTATAACCCAAAAGCAAGTCCATGTGTAACCCATCGATAATTGTTTAAAATTCCAGAAACATCTAAAGCCGACCGCACATGCGCCGTCCAGTTAGAGTTTGGTTCAGGAGGATCACTTTGTCAGGTCGATTGAGGACACGATCAACTCCGCACAATAACATTTAATGTACCAGCTCGCGCGTGTCGGATGTGGGTGGTCTGTGACCATATGCAGTCCGAAAAGGACGAGTGTTTAAATTTCATCACTCAAGTCGATATAAGACTATAGGTGAATTGTATTAAACCCTAAATAATCTTGCTCATACATTAAAAAATTGGACAGTTAAAGACTAGAGATCAGATGTAGAGAATTTTAAATCAAATTTTAGACAAATAATGAAGTTTAAATATCAAAATTTTCTTCAAAATATAATTTTTTATTTTAAATTTTATTTTAAAATATTTTAAATAATCTCATAATTAATTAAAAATTTAACGATGCTGAATACATTTTTAAAAAAATATGATAAATCTTATTGTCAAGTATACTGACCGAGACAAAACCCCTTTTCCTACATACAAACATCAATTCTCAAGGTCACTTTTAGAAATTTAAGCTGCTAAATCTTTTCTTGTTTAATAAAGATCTCAAATAGGATCTATAATATAAGGCATCCTGTGTATAAATAAAGTATTATTTTATTTTTTAAATATGTTGATGAGATTTGTTAGAAATATTCACCAACAATATTTAAAAATATATAAAAAAGTGTCACGTCTTAAATTTTATTAAAATTTTCACTCAATAAAAAATTAAGTTGTATTTTGAAGAAAATTTAAAGTTGAAATTACGTTTTTAGCCTTTTTTCGCTAAAAATTAAGTCGGACCAATTATTTAATTTCTCAATCTTAAAGATTTTTAAATTTTAATCAAACAAAAACTCTCTTAATTAAAAATTTTCTTTATTGCTTTTGATTGGATTAAAATCGGTTTATCATCCCTAATTCCTTGCTATTTGTTATTTAATCATGTAATGAAATCATCGATCTATGTCTTGCACAGACAACAGATGTACATGTTCCAATCAGCTATGTATGAAAAGTGCATACATATATCTATTGTTATTTCAATTATATAAGTTATTTAATAGTAATAATTATATATTATTTAATATATTTTAATTTATAATTATTTTAGAATATTTGATTTTTTAACATAACTATTAAATATTAATTAATTAGTTAACTGATAATCAGAGTTCGATCGGAGGGTGGAGATATAGAGAGAGGAACTGAGAGGTCAAATCTAGTGTTGGGTTTGGGTCAGTCTTTATTGTTTTTTTTTTAAATTATAAATATAAAATTTGTGGTGTTGGTTATTTGGTAATAAGACAAAAAGAAAAATTTCTAACAAAAGCAGGGACACGGAGAAGCAGAGTTTTATAGCTGAGACCTCAAACTCAAATACTACCGATAGATGGATAGATAGAGAGCGAAGCGAAGCTCCAGTCCCCAAAAAAGGGCAAATTTTTATAAAAAAACTTAAAAAGATTTAAGCTTTACTATAATTCGACTTCGATTTTTCATTCCTTTAATTACTCTTCTCACTTATCTGATCTCTCTGTACCTTATCTTGTTCAGCTAATGGATCCGTTTTATTTGTTTTGTAAAGGTATAGTATGCGCAGATTCCCTCTAATCTCCGTGTTTCTGATGGCTAGATCTTTTTTTTCCCCCATCTTTCTTTCCCTTTAAAATTTCCAATTCCTTTTGTACTTCTGTTGGTTGTTTTGTTCAGCTCAGTGATCTTTTTCTGGGTAAAGTTTCGATTTTTGGTTTTGAATTTTTGAGATCTTTTGTGAATCGATTCTGGGTAATCTGGATTTCTGGTTAAGGTTTGTCTTTACTTGGTGCTATTCTGTTTGAAATTCGGGGTATTTGATGGAGCTGTTTAGGTTTCAGTAAAAACCTCCCTGTGTTTCTTTTTTTAGTCCTTCCAGTTTTCTTCTCTTGAATTACATATTTTTCGAGGATTTTTGTTGTTAGTTCTTACTGTTTCTTTAGAGCATGAAGCTAATTTTCACTTTTCTTGAGCTGATAAGTCAAAGGCCTGGAGCTCGTTATGTGAAATTTGGTATTATAATTTGTACTGGTTTATTATCTTGAACGATTATTTATTTTTATTATGGTACACGTGATTAATCTTTTTTTCGTTTTATTTGGATGTGCATAAATGCGAATTGACTCCCTAAATTTCGTATTTAAGGTTTTGAGATTGAAGTGACTGTGTTCTGGAATGCGAATTGACTCACTAAATCTCGTATTTAAGGTTTTGAGATTGAAGTGACTGTGTTCTGGTCGATGTCAGCATTTAGCTTCAAAATATTTGGACAGCTATGTCAGTAAATGCATGCTTTTAGCTAAGGTTGTTAAAGATCATTCTAGCTAGGACGGATTTTATACATGTGATTGTGTCATGAATTATGGTACTTTTTGTCTGTTGACTGATGAGTTGTATTGGATGAAATACTCCTGCAGGCTTTGGATAAATCCTACCTAAGGACGAGGTTTTTCTGTGTCATTTTGTTTTTTATGAATGTAGATTTTTTTTTTTCTTTTGGGTCCATTTGAGTAAAGATATGAGCTTGTCCAAGAAAGGTTCTCAATTAAATGATTCCAAATTAAGCATTTTGAACAAGGCGACAACTTTGAACCCAAATGCTGCGGAGTTTGTTCCCTTTTCACTCAGATCACCAGTTTTGCCTTCTGGAAGTACTACAAGTTTTTCTGATGTGGCATCGAGGTTTACTTCGTCTGGAACCGTAGGTAAAGCAGTGCTTGATCGATCAGAGTCATCTGTTTCTAATGCATCTGACGATGAGGCTCATCAATACTGGCGTCACCAGCTCCCTGACGATATCACCCCAGATTTTAAGGTCATGGGTGAAGATGAGTCCCAAGGATTAGGTGGGATCTCTTTAACAGGCTTGTCTTTGCATGATGGTACTGAAGTGCCAAACTTTACGGCTTCTTCAGGCAGTGGATATGTATTCACTGAGAAACAGCAACCCTCTCCACACCATATTAATGGCAACAACTCCAGTGAGAAAATAAGATATGCTACTTCTTCTTACGTGGAAAATCCAGCTTCAACCAACATTCTGAGTTTTTCAGCTAAGCCTTGGGACAAGCAAAATCTTACCACTGATCAGCCTCTTGGAAATGGTGGGGAGTTCCATCCATATGCTGGGTATCCTACACAAGGGATGATGAATGGTCTTTTAGGTGATAGCGCAGTGTTGGATGATACAGATGTGAACCCAATGGAGTTTTTGGCATCACAATTTCCAGGGTTTGCTGCTGAAAGCCTCGCTGAAGTTTATTTTGCAAATGGATGCAACATAAATCTCACTATTGAAATGCTCACTCAGCTTGAGGTAAACTTCTTAGTTTCCTCTTATTTAACATTCTTCTAAACTTGCAGTCTTATATGGTAATGAAGCGGGTCCATCTTCTTTGAAGTGTATCCGCTGGTAAAAATTTCAAGATGTGGACAGTCTTGTATTTCAAGATGTGGACTGTCTTTTCTTCCAATTGTCTGTGGAAATTAACATGGCGATTTTCAAGAATGACATGTTTAAGATATTTATTTGAAACGAAGTAATTATCGGTATTATTGGTGATGCTTTGAGATTTTACAAGATGCTTTAACAATTTATTTCCTTTAGAGATTTTAGTTTGCATTTTCTCTGTAAGATTTCAAGCTTCAGCCGATCCTCTGTTCCGTCATTCAACTCAGGATGCAGCCATTGAACTGATATGCTACAGCTTTTTAGTGACGTAAAATAGTTAAGCTATTGGAATTTTCTTTTCTAACTGTAGCTACCATTACCAATGCATCCTTTGCCCTATTTGGCAGAAAAGAGGTGACTCTCTTAAGGTGATCCAGTATGACCTCCAATGTCTAAGCTATAGGGTCTTTGGTGATGAATTTGCTGATTCTTTTTTTTTATTTGCTTTTGTTCCAAATATTATGAACTAGTTTACCATCTGATCTATGTATGTACATATATAAATATTGGCATTGTGAAGGGGTTGGGTGCTGTGGTTGATCTGCAATTGTTACATCTCCCAAGTAATTAAAACTGTTTTCATAATATGCATGTTATCAGTAGTTGTCCATTCTATTTAGGCAATTAAGTAAGCATTTTTCTTGATTGTAGCTTCAAGTCGATGGTGGTCTCAATCAGAATATTAACCCAAAGGCATTGCCAGCTCCTAATCTCGGTGCACTGGACTTTCCTGCACTTACTATGCCAGATACTCAGAACAGTCCTTCAAAATATGTTGGAGATGATATTCAGCAAACTGGGACTCCTTATATATCCTCAGACAAAGATAGCATGCTCTTATTCAAGACCAGTGGTTCGCTTCCATTTAGAGGTTCTGGAGATTTTGCTTCAGCTGTCAGAAAATTGGCTTCTCAGGATTCCGGAGCATGGAAGAATGAAAGAAATGGCTCTACTAATTCCACCGTTGGCTCCAGTAGAAATGCGCATGGATTAGCTAGTGCTTATAACAGTGGACATGGTAGAGGTGTTTATGCTGATAGGTTGCGCAGTTCAGCTCGAACACCTCCTGTCTGGCTTGAAACAGGAGAAGCAGTGGGTAATGTTCCTCAGTTAACAAGTTATTTGCATTTATGCTGCTTTTAATTGTGGGAGTGATGTCTTCTGGACATATATCTGCTTTAACTTTTTTGAGCTGGCAGCAAATATGTACTCTGAGCTGCGGGAAGAAGCTCGTGATCATGCACGCCTGCGCAATGCATACTTTGAACAGGTGATTCCTTTATCTAGGTTGTGATTGTTATGTTTTTTCTTCCACCTTTGACCTTCATCTTGATACCTTGAATGAGATCTCAAATTGTGAAGTCATACTAGAGTGTATGGCCTCCAATTAAAAGTTTCTAGGTGAGGGTTTCTGTCTATGCCTTAAAATTAACATACTCAAGCTTGAAGAATATACTGAGCTCTGTGATCTCTCAGTAAAGCATTAAGCTAATTTCTTGTAGACTAAAGTAAGAATAACAAGGTGTTGAACTATGTTAACCAGCAGTCTAGAAAAATGCTTCATAGAAAATGTAATTTACCATAGGCATACTTTCCCTAGAAGGAAGATGCTCGTACTGCATTGGTGTGTCTTATGGAACAAGTTGAGTGAGTATGCATGCTGACAACTCAGACAAGCTCGGGACGGGAGTCTGCTCCAATCCTTAATCAATGTTCGATGGTTATATATAATTGAACTTTTGTTGAAGGAAAATGTATTACACATGATCGTTGAAACAGGCACGGCAAGCATACCTCATTGGAAACAAAGCTCTAGCAAAGGAATTGAGTGTAAAAGGGCAACTGCACAATATGCATATGAAAGCAGCACATGGAAAAGCTCAGGAATCTATATATCGCCAGAGGTTTGTCAGTTCTTGTTGCTTCTCTTATTTCTTCCAGGGCTGAAAGCTGTGTCCAGCTTGAAAATGAAACAGTTTGGTTTATAGCTCCACTTGTCTCTTTAAAACTTCTGCTTTGTGTGTAAAATAACTGCTTATTGTATCTGGATTAAAAGGAACTGTAGGACCTTGTATGTTGTATGGAGCAGAATTTTTCAATTCTATTGTATGATTTTCATGCTTCACATTCTAGAAATATGGTGATCTTTCAATCTTCTGAGCTAATTAATTTTGTTCTGGTGCCTTGTGCGTATAAATTTTCTCCAGGAATCCAGTAGAACTAGAGATTCAAGGGAATGGTAGAGTGCGAGAACGGATGATTGACCTTCACGGGCTGCATGTAAGTGAAGCCATTCATATGTTAAAGCATGAACTGAGTGTTCTAAGAAGCACAGACGGTGCAGCAGAACAACGCCTGCAGGTTTACATATGCGTAGGGACGGGCCATCACACCAGGGGTTCCCGGACACCAGCAAGACTTCCTGTTGCGGTGCAGCGATACCTACTCGAAGAAGAGGGCCTTGACTACACTGAACCTCAGCCAGGCTTACTTCGAGTAATCATACATTAAATCACAAATCACCAATATGAGGTATAGGAGTTATCGATCCATCACAGTTAGTTATCTAAATCATTCTTGTATCTGTATACGGAAAGAAATGGAGTTAGTATCTGGAGCCTGGAGACGGAAAAATTTGGAAAAGGACAAAGAACGAAAAACAAAAAAATGAAGTTAGTTTAAGGAAAGGTGAAGGAAATGTATTATCAGGAAAGTTTAACAGGTCGACAGCTGTCACAGCACCAACCACCATGTTTTGGTAGGCAGTCAGAGGAGACAACTTAATCAGCAACTGTGGGTTCATTGTGAATTTTGTACCTTATATTTTTTTTTTTCTTTTTAGCTACGTTCCATTTTCGGTTTTTCACAATCAGAATGTAACTGATAGTGCTTAGTTGCATGATAGTACAAATTCAGCACAAAGTCCATTTGGGCAATCACTGAATCTGTTCTCCATCTGTATATCAATCTCAGGCAGGCGTTTAATGGTTTAGTTTCATTAAGTGCTGGCTTCCCAGGTTTTGATAAATGGTGAAAATAATTGTAAAAATAAATGAAAGAAGTGTGAATGGTAAGAAGGAAGAAGAGCATGAAGGTGAAGCAGTTGCATTTGATTATGTCAAAAGTTCAAAAGTCTGAATCGTGGTGAACTAAGAAATTAATTATCTTGAATACTAGCTAGTAGTAGCAGATTTCAGGCAGTTGACGGTAACTTTATTTAGATGTCGTTAGAAATCCGCCATCAACAAGCTTAAGAAAACGAAATCTTTCTCGTCTTTCTCCTGCCGACGTTGCTGTGTTACGATTCTAATCATAAAGCAAATTACAATCAGATCCCAATCTCCGTGTTTCTTTTCGAGGTGAGTTTGATTAATGGTGTGGCAAATTCTGAACTGGTTGAAACTTTGCGGGCACCAGGTGTTTGATATAATGTCTGATTAAGTTAAAGATGACATCGGTGGATTTTCAAATTTCGTGCTAACTGGGTTTTCGTTTCTTCTCCATCTTATTTGACTCTTTCAGGGCTGTCGGCATTAATAGATGGATTCTTTTGGAGCAGCTGGATGTTCTTCTGAGACTTTTAGATATATGGAGCTTGCGATAGAACAGGTATTGTGATTGAATTGGATAAAGATTATCAGGGCATTCATGGGCTTTTCATATAATGTTCCGTTCAGCATTTTGGATGAGTTCTCTTTCCAACAGTGGTGGTTCCTTTATGGCAGGCCAAACATGCATTGGAGTGCCTTGAGGTGCCTGTTGGGTGAGCTATGACTTTTAATGCTAGTTTAATTTGTCATGATCTACGCTCTGATAAGAATTTGTAGAACTAATAAATGTTTACTGTAACCTAATCAGAGCTTGCTCATTCAGGTTTACATTAATTTTTGCATTTTCATTTATTTAATAATTCTAATCTTTCATCTTTGGTTAACCAGATGTGTGGTTGTTCAAGATGGAAAAGTCATTGCATCTGGAAGGAACCGAACTACAGAGACCAGAAATGTAAGTTGATTGAAAGCTTGGCCTTTTCACTCTTAATCACTACAGTGTCTTATGACCATATTCACCAACTCCTTGCTGCCCAACAATCCACCTCCAGCTTGCTATGATGGTTTGATCATCAAGCAGTTCTGAAGGATTTGCATGTTTGAAAGTTCATTTCTTTTTTCTTGCTAAGTTGAGAGTGAAACCTAGATGGAAGTAGCTAACGCAATCAGCTTTATTATGATAATCATGTCTTGTTATTGAACACTTCCCTGGGGTTTTGTACCACCTAGAATCAGAATGGGTTTGGTTTTGGGTTTGAATTGCAATTTTATTTTGATTTGATGGCTGTATAGGAATAGATACTCCTAGTGCATCCTTGTGAATGTAGTGAAGAGTGCAGAAAAAAATTCATTGATTATTGTTTCCCAGATTATGAAACATGTCCCTGGCTGATATTTATGAATCTTTCACTAGTGATTTTGTGATGGAAACTGCAATTCAAAATTTTCCATTTGGGGTCCCTGTAATGTTGGATACTTATCTGTCTGGTAGGCCACTAGACATGCAGAGATGGAAGCAATTGATATACTTCTCAAGCAATGGCAAACATGTGGACTTTCAGCATCTGAAGTTGCCGAAAGATTTTCAAACTGCGTTCTCTATGTTACATGTGAACCATGTATCATGTGTGCTGCAGCTTTGTCTATTCTGGGTATGCTAATGGCCTTCTATTGACAAGTATTCTAATGCTTTTTGCCAACTCTTTTTATTTTGTTTAAGTTTTCTGATCAATTTTTAGTTCATTTTTCGCACATAGGTATAAAGGAAGTATATTATGGCTGTGCAAATGACAAATTTGGAGGTTGTGGATCAATTTTGTCACTGCATTCAGGCTGCACTCAGACAAATACCAGGTTTGTCCTACTGTTAATTGGTAGTTCATTAGGGCTGATAAGATTTCTCTTACGGGTGATTCTGTGTAAATGACCAGCTTAAAGAAAAGGATGCTGCAATCAAGTGTGAAAATATAGGCCAATGAAAAGCAGAGGATTGCTTTTTGGTATTGGCTGTTTCAACAAAATTTTTCCTCCTTTCTAAAGCCAACTAATCAAAGGATTCTTTAACATCAGAACATAGAAACAGGCTATCCTTAGGGAATCAAAAGCTTGCTTAATATTGTAAATTTCTACCTCTTGAATAAGCATAAGCACTTGGAATATTTTGGATCCTACGTGGACTTTGACGATACGAGAGAAATGGAGATCCATTGAGTTTCTTTATGTGGATTACATTTGCAATATATTCTGGTTGCAGTTCTTATGCATACATGTGGCAATGTTTTTGTCTAAGTTGCTATCGTTGGTATGCTAACCTGGGAAGTTTTTTAAGCTTAACCAGTGATGGTAAATAACCGCACATAGACATTTTGTAATTTAGTTGTGTATGTTTATTTGACAGTGAGGAAGATGCACCAGGGAAAAGCTTCAAATGTACTGGAGGAATAATGGCATCAGAAGCAGTTTCTCTTCTGCGTTTATTCTATGAACAAGGGAACCCTAATGGTAAGCCTTTTTATCCTAATTTAAGCTTTATTCCAAACATTCGTAGAAATAATATAGAGATAGCTTGAAATAACAAGCAGGTTGGAGAAATGCTGATTGCTTATTAACAATCATTCTTAGACATATCAATTTACAATTGAATTGTATACCATGCAAACGTTGACAGAAGGTAAAGAAATAGATTTAAATGGGATATCCTTGTAGAGATAAGCAAGTATAATTTTGTTCATTTTCAGTTAATATTGTTAGATTCTGCTTAATGGTTACACACTTGTACAGCTCCGAAGCCTCACAGGCCTCTTACACAAGCCAAACCAGATATACTATTATAGCCTTGTAGTTTCCTTGGCCATGATCGAACTGTTGGTGATATTGCTCACTAATGTTTAAGAAGATAGGAATAGGTACTTGGTCTGTTTTAACTTCTATATTTGATTTATTTGTTTAACAGTTATGCGAGGGTTTACTTTAGAACTGCATACACTTGAGGCTTGTGATGATCATAAGTTTGTTTCGTTTGATATTTATTGTATACAAATCAAACATTTCACTTTTTTATCTTCTAATGAAGACATTGTAATGCCTTTCAAATGCTGGATGTGAGAAATAGAGGCACATTTGTGGTTATCCGGAACATTGAATATGAACTCTTCGGTTGATTGAATGAGTAAGAAATAGACGGGAATGTTTAAAGATTTTGCCACTCAGGTCCTTCAAAATAAACTTAAAAATGAAAATTAATTTGGGACCATCAAATTGTTGAACTTGTATGAAACAAGTGAGGTACCAATTGTGAAAAATAGCAGATAAATGTTCAAGGTGATTTCGTAGTTACAGGACTTCAATCTGTTGTATTCCTGCACTATGATGCCAATCAAATGGATCATAGTAAACAATTCTGATTCATATTCTAGTTGTATGAAGAATTGTGAAACTTTCCCATTTCATAGTTTTCCTGTCATTCCCATTACAAATACGGGTTTTAAGGGATGCGTTTTAAAATGATTCTGCTCATGCTCTGGCCTCAACTCCATTGAAACCTATTCTTTCTGTGTCTGTATTTACATTTGACTAAGTGGTGAAGTAAGCTCCTTTAGGAGTCTTCCAACAGGGTTGGACGCTTCAGAGTGACGGTGACAAAAATTGCTACTTATTCAACTTTAAACAAGCTGAAAACAGTAAATATCACTTGAATCGAGTTCAAAGTGATTGCAGATATGACCAATATAAAAAAAGCTATTTTTACGGTATATACAAAGAGGTTCACATAAAAGTTTTAAAATGTACACTTTCGAATGTAAAAAGCAGTTGCAATTCTGTACTTTCATTGAAGTGAGGTTTTGCTATTAATGCTTGCTGGTTGTTCATGATATCCCTTTTGCAATTCGCCATTTGTCATCGAGAATGAACGTGAAAATGGAATCTTTTAATAACGACTCTGTCACCTAAATGCTCTTTCTTGTGATCATAATTCGTAATAAAAATGATCATTCCACGTACCCATTTTACTTCCAATGCCCCACTAACAAACATAGGCGGTTATGTGGAAAAAGATTGGATATTTGTGGCAAATTTCAAACAATGCAACATTGGTTTTGTTGATGAATGAAGTGTTCGTGATTGCTGGTTCTTTTTCGCCATTTCCATTATAATGCTTTACTTTTCCAGAGTTTATATTTCATAGACTTGGCAATTGAAGTTGGGATTACAGGATTTATTCACCAAACTAATGAGCATGTAAAGAGTAATAGTAGCTTTAATGCACATTCATTAAGAATCTCTACAGTTGTTTGTGGAAATTGACTTATTATGCTTGTCATGAATACAGATATGAACAAAACTGCTGTTTGATGCTACTTCAAATCAATGTAAAGAGATGCTTAATTAGATGTAATTAAGAGTTGATTATATATATATATTTTTGACAATTGAAATTCGGAGTTCTGATGTATCCAGTGCATTAGTGCTGATAATTTCATAAATAAAGTTTAAAATTTTTGAAAATTAAAAAAAAAATATGCTCTATAAACAGATGTTTGGTTGAAAGTAACTTTTGGAAACAGGTGATTTCCCAAAGGCTAAAGACTTTGATATAAGGACGGAGAAATAGAGAGAGAAAGATTTATGGGCTTTAGGCAGGTTCCACGGAGGAAATCATTCCCTTGTTCTCATACGTTTCTCCGATCAGGTAAACTTCTTGGGTCTTTTTTTTTCCTTTTGACTTTTTTTTGTTGTTGATCGTATGTGATTGTATTGTGCTATTATGAACTTGTTTTTTAATTTTTGTGATGCCTGAGAATTGATGATACAATAGCATTCATATTATCTCATATACCAAGTATCTGTGTTCGAGAATTTGTGAATCTATGAAAACCCAAGTGCTATATTGCGTCTCCTTGACTGTCCTTAAACGTCCCCTACAAGCACCGCCATACCCTTTTCATGGTTTGATAGTTGACATGGTTAAAATAGGTTCTATACGTCTTCCTTGATTACTCATTTGGACTTTATTCAGATTGTTAGATAGGATATTTGATTTCAGGTTAATGCAGAAGTGCGTGTTTTTGTGATTTGTGAGCCAAATGGGGAAGTTAAGAAACAATCTGAACTCTCTTGGTTGCAATAATAAGAATTTTTCTGGTGAATCAAGCTCTACCCTCTGACTAGGAGAAACATGTCCTGCTATACCCAAAAAAAAAAAGGAAAAAAAAGGGGAGAGAAGTAGATCGTCCAAGGAAAATATACAGGGAATTAAAAGTTCTACACTTTTTCTTACAAGATCATTGTTGTATATTGATCATTATATTCTACCCTGAAACTTAGAGGTAGAAGCTTCATCTTTGAGATGTTTTGCATCAACCTGATAGAACTCTTAAATTCTGAGAGATTTTGCACTGAGTATTATTAATGAGTAACTTGAAATCTGTCAAGTTACAGGTAATAGGCAGATAATTTCGAGAGTGCTGCTCTCTCCTAGCCTTAGGCTCACCAGAATTCACTTAGGAAATATATGCTATTCTCTCTCCC
>JANZLX010000008.1:1456957-1473867 GCA_025531955.1 Erythroxylum orinocense | reverse complement strand
ATTGCCTCCGGTTGGACTGTTAACTCATCTTCCCCTTCCCACTTGTCTGGTAAGATAGGCTGATCAGGTGCCTCCCCCACCACTGCTCTCAACTGTGATACATGGAAGATAGGATGTATCCGGGCTGATTCCGGTAGTTGCAACTCATATGCCACTTCCCCAATTCTTCTTAACACTTAGAATGGACCAAAATATCTGGGGGCTAATTTCTCATTAGCTCGTCTCATTACCGTTAGTTGTCTATAAGGAGCTAGCTTCAGCCAAACCTTGTCTCCTTCCCAATACAACTCACCAAAGATGCGCTTATATGTTTTTAATGGCCCCCCATGTCCCCCAAGTGACCTTCATGTCCCTCCTTCAGGATCTTGTTTATAAAAGCAGAAGAGCTGGAGATGACCAATCTATCTTTATAATAAAGTCGGCCATTCTTAACAGTATAGGGAGGCTTGAATCCTGGATCTTCACTGACTGCTGCCCTCAATTCAATTAGTTTGCTATCCTACTCTATTTCCTGCAAGAGTGCTTCCATGTCAATGACTTTGTATGTCATTATAGCCTGTAATTCCCCATGATACTGCACCCTAGATAAAGCATTTGCCACCTTATTTTCTCTCCCTGGCTTGTATTCAATGGTGAAATCAAAACCCAACAACTTGGTGATCCACTTTTGATAATCGGGGTGAATCTCTCTTTGTTCTAACAAAAACTTCAGGGGTTTCTGATCCGTGCGAATAACAAATCGATGACCAAGGAGATAAGACCTGCATTTCTTCACAACCAACACAATAGCCATGAGTTCTCTCTCATAAGCTGACTGTCCCTTCCTTTCTGTTGATAATGTCTGACTAAAGTAAGCAAGGGGTCGATTATTCTGCATCAATACAGCTCCCACCCCCACAGCTGAAGCATCGGTCTCTAGGACAAAAGGTAGATTGAAGTTAGGCAGAGCTAAAACCGGTAAGGTGGTCATAGCATGCTTGAGGTTGTCGAAAGCTTGCTCCGCTTCAGCTGTCCAATGAAAATTATTCTTCTTGAGCAATTGTGTTAACGGGGCTGCAATGTGGCTATATCCTCTTACAAACTTCCGATAATAGCCGGTTAGCCCCAGAAATCCTCTCAACTCCTTCAATGTGAGTGGTTTCGGCCATCTTATCATAGCCTCTATTTTTGACTGATCTGTTGTCACTCCATGCTTGGATACAATGTGTCCCAAATACTCTAAGGTAAGTTGCCCAAAAACACACTTCTTATAGTTAGCATAGAGTTGCTGATCTTTTAGGATACTCAAGGTTACCTTAAGATGTATAAGATGCTCCTCCTTACTCTTGCTGTAGACTAGAATGTCGTCAAAGAATACTAGAATGAATTTTCTGAGGTAGGGAAAATCTGATTCATCAATGATTGGAATGTAGCTGGTGCGTTGGTTAATCCAAAGGGCATTACAACAAATTCGTAGTGCCTTTCATGGGTCCGAAAGGCCGTCTTCTCAATGTCTTCCTCCCTCATCCTTATTTGATGATAGCCCGACTTCAAATCTATCTTGGAGAAGATAGTAGCTCCATTCAATTCATCCATCAGCTCTTCTATTATAGGTATCGAAAATTTGTCACATATGGTGACCTTGTTCAAGGCACGATAATCTACACAAAACCTCCACCCTCCATCTTTTTTCTTGACTAGTAAAACTGGACTAGCATAAGGAGAAATACTGGGTTGGATTACTCCCGATTTAAGCATTTCTCTGACCAGCCTCTCAATCTCATTTTTCTGAAAATGGGGATACTTATAGGGTCAGACCCTAACTGGTCCTTCTCCTGGCATTAAATGTATGTGATGCTCTCTACCTCTTTCGGGTGGCAACGACTGTGGTAATTGAAAGACCACTCCATACTCTCCCAACACTCCTCTGATTTATGGATCGTCCACCTGCATATTATAGTTCAAGTCAGCCTCTTGTTCTGCTAATTGTAACTAGCACCCCCAATCTCCTTCCTTGAGGCCCTTGCTGACAGACCTAGCGCTGATCAAGGATTTAGACAATGCCGGATCCCCCTTAATAACGAATTCCTTTTCCCCCAACTTTATTCTCATTGTCAGTGTGCACCAGTTGTTCCAGACATCACCAAGAGTCCTTAGCCACTTAACCCCCAATATCACATCTATACTGCCGAGTTTTATGGGCAGGAAATCCCCACATATCTCCAATCCTTGTATTTGTAATGTCAGATTCCTATAGATCCCTCTTCCTGTCACCCTTTTGCCATTACCCGTAGTGATTACATACGTATCTTTGTGGTCCCATTTGGAACTCCAATTTGCCGCTAGATCCTTCGACACAAAGTTATGAGTGGCTCCACTGTCGATGAGAATCACCACAAGCTCTCCTTCTAGCACCCCTTTGACCTTTATAGTCCTTGGTAAAGTCAACCCCACTGCGGAGCTGGCTGAGAGCTCTACCGTCTGCAACTACCCCTCTAGCTCTTCATCATCTCCTACACTCTCCCCTGTACTCGCCTCTATTTCTTCATCCAGGACTATGAGAACCTTCAAATCGACCATTTTACACCGATGGCCTGGTGCGTACTTCTCATCGCACTTAAAACATAGTCCCCGTCTCCTTTTGTCTTGTATTTCCCCAAATGTCAACCGTTTAAAGCCTTCATGAGTTCTGTCGGTGGCCATTACTTTTCCTATTTTTGCCTCCCTTTTTTCATTGTCGCCCATCGTATCCCACATTCGGTGCCCACTGGACCCCCTACTTTATTGCCATGCGGTTGTCGGTATCCCTTATTCCGTCCCGTTACCTTATTTTTCTCCTCTATTTGTTATGCCAAAGTCATCATTCTCCCCAGTCCACGAGGATTAACAATTAATAGCTCCAGTCGGATCTCCTTCGACAAGCCATTCAAGAAGGAGCTCTCCAAAACTTCATCCGGCAACTCTGATAAGGGGGCGGCCAACTCCTTAAACCTGCAAACATATTCTTCAACCGTACCTGTCTGCTTAATGGCCAGGAGTCGTTGACAAGGAGTGCCCTCCTGTATGGGTCGGAACTTCTCCACCAGTAGGCCCTTACACTCCTCCCATGTTCTGATTGGTCGGCGCCCCTCCACCCATCGAAACCACACCAATGCCTTCTTTTCTAGGCTCAACGACACCAGCTCCATTTTCTCCATCTCGTTAAAGCGGCCCACTGAGAAGAACCGTTCTACCTGATAAATCTAGCCATCGAAATCCTCGCTGTCAAACACCGGCATCTCCACCCGCCTTGTGCAACAGTCACGCCGGGGTTCCCCATGTCGCGCGAACCCTGGTGACTGCTCCTCGGTGAAATCCCTCCATCTTTCTCCCGATGGTCTACGTTCTTGCCCATGCTATGTCCCTCCATGCGACGGTTCCTGGTCAGTCGCATCATGCCATCCGAACTCCTTAGAAAATGCATGCCGACCAGTGGCCTCAGGTGGATGTCACCGCATTTCCTTTGTTGGTGCCCCTCCTGCGGTGGGTCCATAACTTCCTCCTGGTTCCGTCGGACCCTTCCCTTTGTCCCCGCAAGGGTCCACGTCGTTGCTCAAGTTGCCCACATTCTCCCCGCTCTTCTCAGCCTCTCGATAGCTTACAAATTGCTTCATTAATTCACGCAACTCCTTCACCTCGAGCTGGGATTGCTCCCAACTTTGTTGCATTGCTTCCTTCTCTAATCTCCTTTCTTCTCTTAAGAGCTCAAAGTGCCTCTGAAAATCCTCACGTAAGTTCTCCATCTCCTTCACGATTCCATCCATTATGTTTTCTCCTTTCTTATTAGCCATTGAGAGGATCGGTGCTCTGATACCAGTGATAGAACTCTCAAACTCTGAGAGATTTTACACTGAGTATTATTAATGAGTAACTTGAAATTTGTCAAGTTACAGGTAATAGGTAGACAATTTCGAGAGTGCCGCTCTCTCCTAGCCTTAGGCTCACCAGAATTCACTTAGGAAATATATGCTATCCTCTCTCCCAATCATTACAGTATTTATACTCTCTGCTGTCTCTGACAGTACCGTAACTAACTCTCCCCTCACATCCTCTCTCATACCCTCCCTCTGCTACCAGCCCCTACCCTTAACCGACTGGAGTAACTTTACTTGGTAACCCCTTTCCTAGTCCTTCTAGAATAAACTTGCACAATAGGAGGTCTACACAACCATAAATGAATAATTGCTTCTCAGTTACGGATGATGTTTTCTCTTTCTTTTCTTAATGCTAATACTTCATTCATCCCATGTAGTTTATAGCTTTAGATTGTCAGTCACCTAATTGGTAAGGAGGTAATAAATGATGAATTTAGATACAAGTGTAGGATACATAGGGTTAATCCTCACTGCACTAGTACCAGTGTCGAGTATTCATGTCAAACAAAGGAAAAAACATCAATTTCCTCTAAGACTAAGAACTTGATGAGGATGATAAATTCCAATGCATGCTAACCTTGTTTTCTCAGAGAATCAATCATGTAGTAAATGGATGGACTTTTTTTTAAGTTGTGCTGCTTGCATAACAGAATTTTCTTCTTGATGACAACAACTTCTCCTGGAGAGCAGAAATACAATCTTCCACATATACTTGAGTGCTTTCATGTGATAATCTTGATATAGATTACTTGCATAGTTCAATTGAGGCTGCTTTATTTCATGTTTCTGATCATGAGAAACAGGATTATGCACGTGATGGGATGGCTGACACTAAAATTTGGCATATGTATCCTAAACACCATGATCCATCCGGTACCATCAGAAGTCCTCAGCTATCTACTGCCAGTACATTGTCAGAGTACTCAACACCAAAGTTTGTATATCAGCGAAGAAAGATAAGAAGAGTTTCTTTTGACAATTCCCTAGGAGAGTTTGCTGCACGCTCAAAGAAAAATGTAGAGGATTATATTTCTGTTGTAGGTTCGGATACTCCGTCAGTTGCAGCTCTTGAAGGGGTTGATATCTTGAAGTCAGAGCCTATTAATGGATGTTCATCTCCCAATAGATTGCATCCTGATGAAGTTTGCAAAAGCAGCAGGCAGACAATTGTTGAAGTTGACAATTTTAATGATAGTTTTTCATCATCAAAATCAAATACAGTATATGTTTCAGCTTCTGGGAGCACTGAACTTGATACTGGTGAGTGTTCCTCATCCTGTGCAATGATTGTTGAGGTCATGGCGAAGGATTTATCAACAAAGGATCTTTGCATTTGTATACTCAAGAGTGGGGGGTTGTTGGGCAGAAACTGGCCCTACGGGCCTGATGCTGCAAATGAAGCTGTTGGTGATGCCAGTGGTAGGACAACTTCTCGCTCATGCAAGATATGTGCTCGTGTGGAATTGGTCTTGAAGATGCTAATTTGCGATAACTGTGAAGAGGCATTTCATGTATCTTGCTGTAATCTGCGTATGAAAGTAATACCAGCAGAAGAGTGGTTTTGCCATTCATGTCTGAAGAAGCATAAAATTCTCAAGGAGACAACTTCTAGAAAGTTTCCTAATATCATGGGAGGAAGGAAAAGATCTAGAAATGCTTCATCTGCCAATCATTTGCATCCTGCAGCTCGTATGTTGAGAGATAATGAACCTTATGTGACTGGTGTTCGAGTTGGAAAAGGTTTCCAAGCAGAAGTTCCAGACTGGTCAAGTCCAGCTAATGCGTATGTTCCTTCACTTTTGTCAAGTCCAGCTAATGCGTATGGTCCTTCACTTTTGTCAAGTCCAGCTAATGCGTATGTTCCTTCACTTTTAGACCTCTCATGTTGATAGTAGCCCTGGGTTGTAATGGGACTGTAGGGAAGCCATTTTGCTGCTGTGATTTGTTTCTTTGATAGACCATGTCTCTTCACTGCCAAAATTTCATCAACGCTATTAACAACTTGCCATTAGAGGCCATCACACAGTCATAAAAGCTCAGCTAGGTCTTATCCTTTGCCTATGCGTTACAACTTAAAACAATTATATTTCCCCTCCTTTATCCTCGTGGAACTGTGTTCGGGTTCTGGAATTGGAGTTTGAAATTTAAGCAAATTATGTTTGCACCTATAGATTTGGAAAGACTTAGTTGTTCATGTATATAGCCTTCGAGGTTGAAAATGGTTACCAAATCAGCTCATGAGAAACTTGGAAGAAAAAATGGCCCGTTACCCTAACATGATAACTTTTAAGATGGAAACTTAACTTAGCTAAGCTTTTAAAAGTAAAAGATTTAATCTCCAAATCCTGCCTTTGGGAGCAACAGGCTAGTGCTTTTACTTATTCTGTTTCTCCTGTTTTCATGAACACAGTTCTCTTTGTTTATTGCTTAATGTAAGAAAGTTCTAAAGACACATATAACATCTTTAGTTTTTCTTTTCTTTTTTGTACTATTTTTTAGCTTGGCACACATATATAACCTGATTGCTAGTTAACTCTGCATCTTGTCTTTTGGGACCTTACTTCCTACTTGTTCTTGATTCTTACGATTGCCTCTCAGTAATGCCGATGCCATTGCAAAACCTGAGGAAATAACGTTATCAAGTGATCCATTTAGTTCACATGTAAGGCTCAATTCATTCATAATTTCCAAGAAGTGTACAATTAAGCCATAAACTAGTAAAGGGTTAAGGAGAAAACTAATATCTATTTATGTAGGTGCTGAATCCAAACAAACCATCTAAAGATAGCTCAGTAGCCAATTGGCTTCAATGCAGAGAGGTTGTAGATGGTGGCGGGGAAGGTGGAACTGTATGTGGAAAGTGGCGAAGGTAACCAAATGATGATATACTCTCTTTTGTTGGTTTTAAAAGAAATTACTGCTGCAAAAAAACAAAACAAAAGAAATAAGAATTCTACATATTTTTAAAAGAAACAGAGGACAGATGCTCTTTTTCAAATACACTATCAATGCAAGTTAGAATGCTTATTTATAGAATCTAGAAAGTTATGCTACTAACATATATTCTTGCTAACTAAAAATCTCCAATTAACCAGCTAACCAATCAATTGAATTGAGAGTTTGTTGCAATATTTTTCTCCAAAAGATTTAGAATCATATCTCCTGCAACAATTTTTGAATCATATCTCTAACACTTCTCCTTGATTCAAAATCACAGACTCCTTGCACCTAATGATATACTCCCCATTACTCTTCAATAGTTGGAGCACTTCTCTCCAAAAAACTTCTTGGTGCATTTCTCATCAATATTAAAACAAATTTTATTCTTCTTCAACAACATGTGCCAAATTGACACTGTCTTCAGTCTTATTTTTGCAATTCCTTTGTATATGTGAGAACTTCTTGCACTTGAAACACTGAGGCTTTCCCTTGTGCCAACAATTGTCTTGAGCATGGCCAGACTTCTTGCAAATACCACATTGAGATTGAGCTTTTCCTTTTGAAGATGAAGCCTTTGCTACCTGTTGAGTTCCTCTTTTCTCAACATTCTTCTTTACTCCCGAGCATGTAAAGCATTGATTAATTCAGGCAAGGTAATTTGATTGATGTCTCTTGAATCCTCTAGAGATGAATTTTTTGGCTCAAATCTTTCGGCCAAACTTACAAGCATTTTTTCTACAATCTTGTTATTTGGTAGTTCTTCTCCTATCAATCTAATTTTGTTTACCCCTGTAAAAAAACTCTTGTAGAGTCTCCTTTTCCTCCATCATTAGAATCTCAAAATCTCTTTTGAAATTTAACACTTGCTTCAGCCTTGTTCTATCGATGCCATGATAAAGTTCTTTCAGTGTGTCCCAAGCTTTTTTAGTTGTTTCACAATCTATAATTTTTTAGAAAATTGATTCAGAGACAACAACATGAAGGCTCTTGGAGCTGTGACTTCTTCATCTTCATGAGCCCTAATTTGATTGAGTGTTAGGCTTATTTCTTAGAGGTAATATTTGCCTTTCACTGTCAACACATTGCTACGAGTCAATACCTCTCAAATGAGCTTTTATTTTGATTGCCCAAACTTTATAATTATCACCATTAAAAATTGGAAATGAACAAACTAATGTATTGTTGGATGCCAGGTTGCTTTTATCTCTCGAATACTCCCAAGCCCCTTAAGATCATATTCATAAGGAGCTCTAAAACCAAATGTTGGTTTTAAAAGAAATTATTGCTGTAAAAAAACAAAACGAAAGAAACAAGAATTTTGCATATTTTTTAAGAATCAGACGACAGATGCTCTTTTATTCAAATATACTATCAATACGCGTTAGGATGCTAATTTATAGGCTAACAAATAACTAACTAACTCTAGAAAGTTATGCTACTAACAAATATTCTTGCTAACTAAAAACACTAAAAATCTCCAATTAACTAGCTAGCTAATCAATTGATTTGAGAGTTTGTTGCAGTATTTTTCGCCAACAGATTTGGAATCATATCTGCCGCAATAGGTTTTGAATCATATCTCCGGCATCTTTAACTCCTACCACTTACAACTAACCAAATTACAGCAGGGTTTTTGGTTCACAGGATAACAAACTAAATTTAGCTCCAAGTTTCTAAACAAAAATATCAACTGCTAGTTTATTTACATCGTCTTTTGAAAAGGAGCTGAGCTCCACTTTTTGAAGTCCAAACTGATGACTGGGATTGTTTCTGCTCTGTTTTCTGGGATCCAACTCATGCTGATTGTGCTGTACCTCAGTTGAACAGAATTTCCCAGCATTGGGATTTCTACTTTTTGTTCGTGCAGTGAAAAGGAAAAGAACAGTTGAATGATCTTCTAGAACTCTGTCAATAAAAGTGTGCAAAGTATCAATAGGATGATAAGTTAGACTTCATTGGTTTTACTTGCACTGAAATTATTGTTTAAAAATGAAACTGGTAAAACCCGTTTGGGAATACACTATAGTGACCTTGTACAAAGTTGATGGACTTTCCTTGTTCCTTTAATTGGAAATTGTGATTCAACGTGCACATGCTAAACCTTACACTACGAATAATCATCTTAAATGAAGATCTAGAGGGCCTGATGACTTGAGGTCAATGTTATATTGTGATTTCCAGTTGACTTTAAAAATATTTCAGATCAAAACAATGCTATTCCAACCAAAATTGGCAATGGTTTTAATAAGAGTTTTTACTTTAAAGATCAGCAAGTTTGGGCTTCATGTTGTTACATTGGCAATGGTTTTAAGAAAGAGTTAATTCATTAACTGCAGCTATCATAATCATCTTGTGGGACATTATTTCCTTGTAAAAGTTTGTCATATATTAGGACCTCAAGCATCAGAGCTTCATCTTTGGTTTGATCTTGTTTTGGTTACTTCCAGAATTTCTTGTACCGATATGTGTTACACAAGTTCAATGGAACAACATGTATCTGCAAAATATTCATTCCAACTACATCTTGTTTTCTGCTTTAGGAGCTCGGAACAGATCAAGTAATGAAGCAACTGAAGGACACTCGGATGGTATCGGTATGTTCGCTTGTACCTTTTTGCACGTTCCTACATGTACATGTTCATTTGATCAAGTAGGTCTCTGGATCATTCTTATAGTTACATGGTTTGTCCTGGGTATGTTTCAGGAAATGTTGTGTATGTGTGTAAACATTTAACATATTATATCATCAGGGGGGAGAACCTTTGTCTACATAGTTGAAGGCTGAAAGAGAAACATCGCCCCAACTAAAGAAAATGGAGTTCAAGCTGTCTTCTGAACATGAAACTACACATCATTAGCTCGTGAAGATCAGAGTGCTAACTTCATGAGCTATTTAAAAACAGAGGCCGGATTTAATAATCATTGGCATCTGCAAATGTGCCTACTCCAGCTAATGATTTGAGCTTAGCCAAGAGTTATAACCAAAAACAGTAGAGCAGAGAACGCCTGAAGAAACTAAACCATCCCAACAAGTCTCAGCAGAAGCAACAACAAAATAAATGTGCTCTGTTCTTCATAATTTCCCCTGTAAGCTAAATTGTAATGAAGATCATTCCTTTTCCTCATTTTCTTAGTTTGTTTTTGATTTGCAAGAAAAGAAAAGATTAATTATACTATACTACTTAGATTAATGCATATATAGATTTTCACACATTAAAGGTTCAATAAATGAACAATAATTTATACAAAATTTAGAGGTGTCAAATGTTACAAGAATATAAATATTACTTAAATTATTGATATATTATTCATATTAGAATAATTAAAATATTATTTACAAAATATTTAGATAAAGATAAATAATTTATAGTACAAAATTAAATATTGAAATATGTATTAATTATAACAAATTCAGTAAGTGACTGTAATTAAGTGTCCATCTTCTTATTTCATAGATTGAAGTATTCAAGAAATTTTTTTATGAAAAATACTAATTTTATAGATTCTAAATTCAAAATTATTTAATTACTTTTTTTGCATTGTAACTGTTTCTTTTTATTCTCAATAATATCTTGTATGTTATATTTTTTGTTATTTAATTGATTGCGATTTTTCCCCATCCAACTTTATCATTTCAACATGCAATATATTGTGCTGTCAACCTTATTTTTTTCCTTAAAATAGATAAGTAGTACTCTTACAATAATAATTAACAATTATATATTAGAAGCAATGTTTTAAAAACCGAACTGAAAGTTAAGCCGTAAGATAAAAAGTTTAAGGTTTAAAAAGTTCAATCAGTATTAATCCCTCATAAAATCGGTTAAAAATTGAATAAAATTAAACAATCCTTATCTAAATTTAATTAAAAAAGAAAATTTTGAGATAAAATTAATTCATTTATTTTAATTTTAAAAACCAAAAATTAACATATTAATTGATAAATTGGTCAATTAAAATAAAACAAATTATAATTATAAAAACCAAAATTAGACTATTTAAATTAACATATTAATTGATAAATTGGTCAATTAAAATAAAATAAATTATAATTATAAAAACCAAAATTAGACTATTTAAAATTTATCCATATAAATAGATTCTATTTTTTAATAATATATTGCCAGCACTTCCTTATAGCACATGAGGCTGTACCTTGTGTCTTAAAACACCATTCTGCCTGTCGGACCAATTTGACCAAACATGAAACATGGGTAGGCATTATCGTAACTTCACTTCATAACAACTCCCGCCATCTTCTCTCCATGAGTCTAATAACTACCAACTAACGTCCTTCCCACGACATATATATATATATAATTATATATACATATATATGTAATATGTAAATCACATGCATGGTCTTATACCGTTAGATATGAATGGAATTTGGTTGAACAATCATAATTGATATGATTAGAGGAGAATTATAACAGTTTCATTGGACAGATTACTCCAATTGGTAACATTTGTGGGAGAGCCGGAGACGGAGACAGGAGACAAGAGTTGTGTTTTTTTCTTTTCTTTTTTTTGGTATTTGGTGTTTCTGTTTGGTTGTTCTTGTTGGAAGCACGTTTCCAGGAAAAAAATTTAAAATCAAACAGAAAAACCAAACACCAAATACAAAACCAAGACAACAAAAGACCACAAATATCCCTATATCGTATCTGGTTTTTGTTTGATATAGAATTTATAAGGAGAAAAACCATTGCAATAATACAGATTGCAATGGGAACGTTAAAGAGCTTCAGGAAAGCTTATGGTGCGCTCAAGGACTCAACAAAGGTCGGCCTTGCTAAAGTCAACAGCGATTTCAAGGTGGTTTTTGTTACTTTTTTTTTTTGATATAATTTCTTTCATTTCTTGTTTTGATTTTGATCGTTGAAATGTAATGTGGGTAATATTGTTTTTGTTAATTAATCTCTTTCGTTTTTCTTCTTCTTCTTCTTCTTCTTTTGTATTCTCTTATGCGAAGGAATTGGATATTGCGATTGTGAAGGCCACAAATCACGTTGAGACTCCTCCTAAAGAACGCCATGTTCGAAGTACGTTCGTTCATCGTCTCTTATAGATATATATGATGCCTCATTCTGTTGTTATGGGCATTTTCGAATTCCTTAGGGTAGTTGATATGCGTGGAAACAACGTTTTTTCGATGCTAAGCGATGTGAAACAAAATTTGATGATACAGTTGAATAGGAAAGAATGTTCGGAAAATGAATGCGTCAGTTATAGATTGACTTCAACTCATTTTTGGCTGATTCGTTCGTAGGGATCTTTTCGGCAACCTCGGTGATTCGTCCACGGGCAGATGTGGCTTACTGCATTCATACACTTGCCAAGAGATTAGCTAAGACAAAGAGTTGGATTGTAAGTTCCTTCCTCCTTCCATAATCTGTCATCTCTCTGTCAGAATTTTGCTTTTTCTGGATTAGTTTGTAGAAAGACTAGTGTCTTGCTGTTGAGAAATGGATAGAACATTTTTCTGTGTGATTTTACCATCTTAAACCATTGAAGGTATTTGGGTTTCGTCCAACTCTAATCGTGATATCTTCTTCTTACAGGTTGCTATAAAGACATTGATAGTGATTCATAGGACGTTGAGAGAGGGAGATCCTACCTTCCGGGACGAACTGATGAGCTATTCACACAGAGGAAGCATTCTTCAAATATCCAATTTCAAAGATGACTCAAGCCCCATGGGTATGCAGCTCTCTTGTTGGAAATTTTTTCCTGAGTTGGTGTGAACGTGTTCTTGACGATGTGTTCTAGGCGGTTTTTCCTGTTTGCAGCCTGGGATTGCTCTGCATGGGTTCGAACGTATGCTCTTTTCCTAGAAGAAAGACTTGAGTGTTACAGGACTTTGAAGTATGACATTGAGGCTGAGCGCGTGCCTAAATCATCTGCATCAAACAAGGTCATTTCTGTATTCTGATTGATACTTAAAAGGGCGGCTCGGGTCAGGATTAAAACAATGTAGTTTTAGTCAAACTAATTCAGGCCATTCGAACTGAGCCGAGCCCCCAAGTCCACGTCCGATGGCTTCGGATCGGGCTGGTTTTGCCATCTCTAAATTACTTATTTCAATTCTAGTAAGAGCCTTGATTATCAGATAAAGGACAGTGTTACATATTCATTAGTTATAACAGGGCCATAGCCGAACTCGAGTTTTGAGTGGGGATGAGCTCCTGGAGCAGCTACCTGCATTGCAGCAGCTTCTTTACCGGCTAATTGGATGTCAGGTACGCTGCTATATATACCAGACTTTGAAGCTCATGGATTATTTCTTTTAACATCTGAAGTATTTTCCTCACACTGTTTTGTCTAAATCTTTCTCAGCCCGAAGGAGCAGCGTACTGCAATTATCTCGTACAGTATGCCTTGGCCCTGGTATGCACTATCCACCAAGCTCATCTGCACTTCAAGTACTGCAAATTTCTTGATATTGCAGAAAGTTACCAAGTGACAAGCATGGAAGGGGAATTTGTTTTTTGTCCAGGATAGAACATTTTCTCTGTGCTGCTTAACATTTTCCTTTTTGTGCAATAACAATGATGGTTAGGTATTGAAAGAGAGCTTTAAAATATACTGTGCGATCAATGATGGAATTATCAATCTTGTGGACATGGTAATACTCACTAATCCTACTTAAGACAGTTCCTCTCCTTTTTCACTAATTACTTTTATTTGCTTTTCGTTCTAAAATACACAAAAACTTCAATGTTGTTTCAGTTTTTCGAAATGTCAAGACATGATGCAGTGAAAGCTCTGAACATTTATAAAAGGGCTGGGCAGCAGGTATCTGATTTGCTGTTTCCAAACATAAATCGGTTAATTCTCTTATTGAGGGAAACCCCATTTCAAGACGTTCCCATTGTTCATCTCTTGCCGTTCTTTGTGGTTGTGAAGGCTGAAAATCTTGCTGAATTCTATGAATACTGCAAAGGATTGGAGCTTGCCAGGAACTTCCAGTTTCCAGTATTGAGACAGGTAACTTTCTTCTTTTGCTGTATAGTGTATTCGGTGATTATCCACGATTGGCTCTTACGAACTCAATCCTTGCAGCCTCCGCCTTCTTTTCTTGCAACAATGGAGGAATACATTAAAGAAGCACCTCAGGCAGGGTCTCTGCATCGGAGATTGGTGAGACACGCCTATCAAGTTTACTTGGAAACTTCTTGATATGTGGTTAGGGTGTGCACATAACATATTTGAGTTTGTTGAAATGTGTCCTATTTGAAACAACAGGAATATGAAGAAAATGAGGAAGAGCCAGAGAAACCTGAAGAGGCTCAGGAGCCTCTAGAAGAAGCTGAAAAGGTTGAAGAGAATGAACCAGAAGAAGTTGCAGAGGAAGAGGCTTCACCGATACAAGAGGAGATTGTTGAACCTCCACCGTTGGTATCAACCGATGATACCGATCTTCTGGTAGTATTGAATTCTATTTTGTCTTGATTGATAAACCTTGATCAGTTAGTAGATTCCTTCACATCACTGGAACACCAAGTATGAAACTGTCATTATGTGTCTGCAATTAGAAGAATACACCCGTCCCTGACGTAAGTAGAGACCTTGTGCAGGGTTTGAATGAGATTAATCCAAAAGCTGCAGAACTAGAGGAAAGCAATGCATTGGCTCTTGCAATCATTCCATCTGGTAAAAACACCGCTTGTACGGTATCTTAAATTGCTCCGTGTATTTTAATCTTCCCTGTGATGTTGCTAACTCCAGGTGGTGAAACTGCATCTTCATCTCTTCCTTTGGCTGAACTTGGCAAGCCAAATGCATCAGGTTGGGAGGTGGCACTTGTAACCGCGCCAAGCAACAGCAATACAAGCAAACCAGTAGATACCAGATTGGTCAGTTTCTTTTTTTTCTCTCAGTTTATCTGACGTTTTCACTCCATTTTTCGCACCTTACAAGTCTTGTTTTCTCCGATCAGGCTGGTGGGTTTGACAGGCTTCTGCTGGATAGCTTGTACGAAGATGAAGGTGCAAGGAGACAATTACAATTACAGAATGCAGGATACGGATATGGATATGGAGGAACGCCTGTTCAGAATCCATTTGAGCAGCAACAACAAGATCCATTCATGATGTCCAACGGCATAGCACCTCCGACAAGCGTGCAAATGGCGGTAATGGCTCAGCAGCAACAACAGTATCAGCAGCAACAAATGATTCAGCAGCAACAACAACAGCAAGGTACGATGATGGTGCCTTACCAATACCAACATCAGTATCCTCAACAACAAATGCAACCTATGATCGGGCCTTCCAATCCATTTGGTGATCCATTTTTCAGTGGTCCACCAAGTTCGATGCCACAGCAGAGCAACCGTATGCTTTTTTAGAGGTCAAGTTTCCAACTCCGATCAAAGTTATTGTTTGATTCTTTGGAGTGACGTTAAACCAATCTACTCGTTCCTATCCACCGTGAAGTTTGATGAGCTCTTTTGTCTTGTTCACTCCGTAAATACTAGACTGTACTTTTTCTTTGTATTTGGATGAAGGTTGATCATTCCTTCTGTTTTGGAACTTGGGATCCTGACTTTTCCTAACATTGTTTAGGACATTGTCAGGAAAATTGGAGAAATATGTTTTAACCTTCAAGTAGATTTGACCTACTAAATGTCTAAAATTCTTAGTTTTCATAGTTGGAAGCTTTCATTAATTAAATATTCAATTTAAATAATTGAATGAAAATTGTATTGGTTAGAATTTTAATTCTTTATTTTCATATTAAAAATAAAATTTATTAAATAATTATGTTTTAATTATTTGAAATTAATTAAAAATTATGAATTTAATTGTGAAATGGTAAAGTAAATAATAAACATGAAACTGAAATTGAAATTTTAATTAGAAAATCTTGAATTAAAACTAAAACCTTTATTTTTCAACAACAATAACAGCACCAGCTAGAAGCTCATGAAAGCAGCCTAATTGGCTTCCTTTTATATCAGCTTCCTCCTTCGGAGTCCCACCTACTAGGCGTCCTAACTCTTCCTTGATTAAAGCTTTCCATAGCAATCGCAATAGGCTTACTCGTGAACAGAGATCCTGTCGCACTATTTCTGGCGACTGGCCTTGTTCTACCCTTTTGTTGGCACTTGACAGGAGGACAAGATTCTCTGTCTAGTTTTAAGGTATTTTATTCTATCTTATGAATCTCAATCATTCATTTATGCAGGTCCCATATAAATAAATGGTTGAGATTCATGGAACAAAATAAGACACCATAAAATTGGACAGAGGATCTGAACTCCTTGGCAGGTAGTTACTTTTTCTTCAATTTGTTCACAAGAGTCTGCTTTTTTAATTGAATTGAGTTATAATAAAAATCCCAACAATGTCATGATTTGTGCAGTCTATGAAGTGTTTTGATGTTGTAAAGATCGAATCTTTTCGTGTGGGTACAAGACACGTTGCCTAGAAAATGTTGAAAGTTTAGTTCCTGGAATCTTGGATATTTGCATTTGAGGTAGCTAAATCTGAATGTAGTTGAAGCTGGAATGTTGTGATATTATTGCAGTATGGATTCCACTTGTTGTTTTTCAATATTATGTTATAATAAATGCAGTAATTAACTACAATCAACAACCAAGATCACGTTCTATTTAGAGCATAACAAAATAATGAAATCATACCTCTAACACTTGGCATGTGATCTTGAACCCTCTCCATGCTTCTCCAAAATCTATCAAAGAGAAAAATACAAACCTTGTGCAAGAGAGAGTAAATAGTAGAAGACCCTTGTGTTTTCACGTCCACACACATACTATGTGCAACAATCTCACCTTATGTCATATAATATGACATGTTCTACCCTAAAGGGGTAGAATAGGCTAATTGGGTCAATTTTAATGGATGATGTGAACTATAGTTTAATGGGCCAATATATAGTGATTAGGGTACTATCTGATAGTGTAAGTCGACTTGTACTCTTCTGTAACTCGACTTACGCATGCACAGTACTATAAGTTGACTTGTATCTCATATAACTCGACTTATGCTTGTACAGTACTGTAAGATTGTTAGAGTAGTGCCCTAAAGGCAATCGCCTTCAGCGCGTTTT
>JANZLX010000008.1:1438442-1456857 GCA_025531955.1 Erythroxylum orinocense | reverse complement strand
AGCTTCATCAACGTTTCTTCATAGCTCTCCAAGGCTAAGGTAAGAGCTAGCACTCTTTTCCCTAGTCTAGCTATTCTTGGGTCAAAAGGGTTTGCCCCGGTTAGGTTCTCCGACCTCTGCATGGATACCGTTAGAGACGGTCTCCTTTGGTCGTTATGGTTTGACATTGTTATATCGACATAAAGATCCTGGCTTTCGGGAAGGTCCCGGAACAAAAAATTTTGTTTTCCACACCGTGTGCATGTGATGTACACACCAGGATTTTCCCACACTATCATGTGCCTTAAATGCAATTAGTGAATTAACCATCCCATTATGGTTGTTAAATATACATTAGGCAATTCGATTGTGGTTAGGGCATATGAATTAATGTTGTGATTATATTAGTCCACATATATTTCTAACATTCTCCCATTTGGAAAATATAATCAAACCACCATATCAATCTCTATCATCCAAAAGCAATCAAATAAATCATATGCAATATCTTATCAACAGGATATATATACTACGCATGATTTGGCCCTGGAGATGTTCAAATACCACAATAACTATTAAAACAACATGCATGCAGTACAATACCAACATATATATGTCAACATTAACAAAATGACTGCAAACATCATTATGCATGTCTCATATATAAAAATTAATAAGCAATTCGGACAAAGTGCCAACATGTTCAATACAAAATAGCAAACTCCCACTAATCTTATCCAGCTAGGCTCCTAACAATCCCATGCGGGAGACGTGTTTTGCAAACACATATAAGTAAGCCTTTTGTGAGTGGAACTGCTAACATGCTAGCTGTAGGCGTATACTAAACAGTAATGAGGGATTCAAAAACTTTCTCTTTAACAAAATAGTACTTTTATATCAATATGATTTGAGCGAGAAGTACTCCTAGTGTTCTTAGAGAAAGCTACAGCTACGGAATTATCACAATATAATTTCAACGGACTTGAAATAGAGTCTACAATACCCAATGCTAAAGTAAAATTCTGCAACCATATTGATTGACAAGTTACCTCATAACACGCCACATAGTCTACCTTTATGATAGAAGATGCTGTGAGTGTCTGTTTGACACTTTTCCACGATATAGCTCCTTCAACCATCATAAAAATGTAGCCTGAAGTGGGCCTTTTATCATCCACACTCCCCCCGTATAATCAGCATCGCTGAACCTAACTCTATTAAGAGTGTCAGTTCGCCGATAAGTCAACATATAATCTTTGGTATCCTGAAGATATCTCATGACTTTTTTTTGCCGCTTTCCAATGGCTAAGACCAGGGTTACTCAAATATCTTCATAACATGCCTACCACAGAAGCAATATTAGGGCGTGTGCATACTTGAGCATACATCAGACTGCCTACAAGTGACGCATAAGGAACGACCTTTATTGGTGCCTTTCCAGGAGAACAAGAATGCATGTTGAATCTTTTCAAGATCCGATCAATGTAAGTCTTTTGAGACAATCGAAGAATCTCATTAGCTCTATCTCGAAGAATCTGAATTCCAAGTACATAAAAGGCCTCACCAAGATCCTTCATATCAAAATGACTATTGTTTAGTTGTTTTGTCTCAAATAATAGATCAGTGTCATTAGAAGCAAGTAGGATGTCATCAACATAGAGTACCAGAAAAATGAAACTGCTCTAACTGAACTTCATATATATACATTGATCAACTACATTCTCCTTAAAGTCATTTGCAGTGACAATCATATCAAACTTGAGATACTACTGCCTTATTGCTTGTTTTAACCCATAAATAAACTTCTTGAGCTTGCAAACCATGTCCTCTTTACCAGTTATCTCGAAACCCACTGGTTGGTCATATAGACATCTTCATACAAATCTCCATTCAAGAAGGCGGTCCTCACATCCATTTGATTAAGCTTCAAGTCAAAATGAGCAACTATAGCCATAATGAATTGTAATGAATCTTTTGTAGAAATTGGTGAGAAAGTTTCTTTGAAATCAATCCCTTTTTTCTGGCTATAGCCTTTAGCTACAAGTCTGGCTTTATACCTTTCTACTTGTCTACTTGAGTCATGTTTGATTTTGTAAACCCATTTGCACCCAATAGGTTTACATCCTTTGGGTAGTTCAACCAACTCCCAAACTCCATTTTGTGACATAGAACTCAACTCATCTTCCATTGTATTCATCCATAACGCAGATTGAGGACTGTTCATGGCTTTTTGAAAACTGACTGGTTCAGTATTGTCTCCCACATCAAACTCATGTTCCTGCAAATAGACAATATAGTCATCAGGAATGACAGGTCTATGTGTTCTTTGTGATCTCCTGACAACAACTTCATCATCCCTAGTATCAATGACTTCATCCTGTGCTTGATTCTGAGGTTCATCATAAGATTCTACTGAAATCTGTTCAACCACAAGATCATGAGTAGGAGTTGAAGTAACATGTATAGGGACTATAGTGTGTTTTTCCCTAAATAAAATTTCTCTTGACCTTTGACTTGAATCAAATTCATCTTCAAAATAAATAGTTCTATCTGATTCTATAATTATGGTTGTGTGAGATGGGCAATAAAATCTAGAACCCTTTGATCCGATGGTGTAGCCTACAAAGTAGCCACTAATAATTTTCGGATCATGCTTCTTAGATCGCGGATTATAGGGCCTCACTTTTGCTTTGCATCCCCAAACATGAAAATAGCGCAAGCTTGATTTTTTACTTGACCATAACTCATAGGAGTCTTTGGAACTGATTTGCTAGGCATTTGATTCAAGATATAAGTTGCTGTCTTTAATGCCTCACCCCCAAAAAATTAGGCAAACGAGAATGAATCAACATACATCGCAATATATCAAGAAGTGTGCAATTTCTTCTTTCAACAATTCCATTATGCTAAGGTGTTATTGGCATTGTATACTTTGTTTCAATACCACATTCTTGCAAGCATCTAGCAAAAGGCCATGGATTCCTTCTACTTTCGTCATAACACCCATAATACTCCCCACCTCTATCAGAATTAACTACCTTGATTTTCTTCTTCTTTTGAAGCTCAAGATTCGTCTTGAAAATCTTAAATGCTTCTAAAGATTCAGATTTTTCACGAATGAGCTCCACATGACCATACCTGAAAAAATCATTAATAAAAGTAATGAAGTATTTATAACCACCTATAGAGGTAGAATAAATGGTCCACATATATCAATATGAATCAAATCTAACAATTCTGAACTCTTGTCTGTTTTGTTTTTTCTAACCTTGGCAGTCAACTTCCCTTTAATACAGTCAACATAGGCAGTGAAATCTGAAAAATCAAGATCCTATAGTACACCATCCTTTATTAACCTCACCATTCTGTCTCTGAAAATATGGCCTAAACGTTTGTGCCATAACATTAAAGATCTCAAATCCAACCTTATACATTTGGAACCAATAATAGTATTAAGAGAAGAGGAAGAAGTAACAATAACACATTCATTTAACTCAAGTTTGTATAAACTTTCACATAAAATTCTATTTCCCACCAAAAGAGAGTTACGATACAAAGTCAATTTTTCAGTTCCAAACAGAAGACTATAACCTAGTCTATCCAAAATAGATATAGAAATCAATTCCTCCTAATAGAGGGTAAATAAGTGACATCATGTAACACCAAAAGATGCTCTGTATTTAACTGTAGTTTAATTGTCCCAAAAAATTCAACTTTGACTTTGATATCGTCTCCCATGTATACATGCTGCTCAGATCTAGTCGGTCTTCTTCGACTTGTTAGTTTTTGTAAGAAATTCGTAACATGAACTGTTGCTCCAGTATCTAACCACCAAGTATTTAAGGGTACATCAATAGCATTTGATTCTAAACAAACCATTACATGACAGTTAACTTTCTTCTCTAAATGAGTTTGAGTTTTTAACAATCATCTTTCTTGTGCCCAAAACTCTTACAAAAGTTGCACTTCCCTTTGAAAAACTTGTTCTTTTGACTAACAGAAGATGTACTCGCCAGTTCACTTCCTTTAGCACCGACAACTTTCTTCTGATCACCTGAGCTATTAGAAGTGAACTTTCTCTTTTGATAATTGCCATGGTCCGTCATCATAGAGATGCTTCTTGCCTTTTCCTTTTTCATATCATCCTCTTTTTTATCAAGAATAGCAGTCATCTCCTCAACAGTCCATTGCTCTTTTTGAGCATTATAACTCAATCTAATTGAATCAAATTGAGAGGAAAGAGTCCCCAGCACAAAAAATAACATGTAGTCCTCACCACGATCCATATCCATAGCTGTAAGCTTATGGTAGCAACCGATGAGCTTGTCGATGTGGGCCCTAATATCACTTGCACCATCATAAATGGTGTGATGATGCATGTTTAAGTACTCATTCTTCTCATTCTTTAAGAACTTCATGTACTTCTTCTTAATAGCAGCAAGAAAATCCTTTGCATTGTCGGCCTCAGGAATACTATCACGAATGGATTCATCCATGTGATATTTCATAATCATCAAACAACATCGATTAAAGTACTCCCACTCCTCATAAGATTTACCTTTCCTTCTCAGTAGTATCATCAGCAGGTTTCAATGGTGGATCAATTCTCAAGGCCAAGTCCATTCACATGATGGTCAAATTCAACATGAGAGATTCAACGCATGCTTGTGGTTCATTCCATTCAACGTCAGGATAGCAAAGACTCTCGGATTGCTCAAAGATGAATGAGAAGCAAGAGCAATAACTATGATATGCATGTTAAAACATAATCATGCAATTTGTGCTCTTTTTCTCAAAATTAACTATATCATTCATGCCAGAGTTCCTTAAATAAATATAGAACTCATTTACAGGTAAGAACAATTAATTAAAATATTACAACCAAATCATCAATATACTACCAAAAGGACAGAAAAATTGTGCGGTTCATAATATTTTAATAAAATTTATTCACCATATTAAGCATCCTACTAAGCAGTAATTATCAACATGACAATTAATTAGCCGTATGGATCTTAACGTTATTTTAAAGAAAAAACAAATTTTAAATATACGTTAATATTTAAAAATTGCTCATCATAAATAGTTTCACATGCTCAATTCTATGACAAGTACAAATAAGCGTTAACAATTGTTAACAAAAATTGTTTATGCCATAATAAGATTAAAACAATTAGAATTATCAAATAAAATTACTAATTAATCTTATACATAAACATATGGGAAAATTAGAAATAAAATTTGGAGCAAAAAATAGGAAAAAGGGTCCAGAAATGAGTCTGCACACGCCCGCATGCGTGTGAAGAATTTTTTAAAATACATAAATATAAATAAAAAACGTAAAATAAAATTTAAAAGCTCCGGTTCGGGTCGGGACCGCGCGCATAGTTGGCGGGTCGACGCAGTATGCGTCGTTCTTATCCTCCAGCCGGGTTGATGGGTCAACCCACGAACCCAACACTTGACATGTGGTCTTGAAGCCTCTTCATGCTTCTCCAAAACCTATCAAAGAGAAAAACATAAACCTTGTGCAAGAGAGAGTAAATGGTAGAAGACCCTTGTGCTTTTCACACCCCCACACACACACTATGTGCAACAATCTTACCTTATGTCATATATTATGACATGTTCTACCCTAAAAGGGGTAGAATAGGCTAATTAGGTCAATTTTAATGGATGATGTGAACTATAATTTAATGGGCCAACATATAGTTATTAGGATACTACCATGTGCCTCAAATGTAATTAGTGAATTAATCATCCCGTTATGGTTATTAAATATACAATAGGCAAATGATTATGGTTAGGACATATGAAATTAATATTGTGATTATATTAGTCCACATATATTTCTAACATATTGGTCATTTTTTTACCTTAATCACTTAGAAAATGTATTTTAAACCTGGATAGGGACAGGAGGGAACCGTAAATGATGAATTTGGCGACAATTTCTTTGACTCTGTTCTTCAGTGTGTGACTGTTATTTATAATCACATGCTTTTTGACTGCAGATAGTGCAAATTTCCTCCGCTGTTCCACAATTCAAGAAACTGAAGGTTCCATTGGAAGGGACACTTCAACTGATTCAGATTTAGATTATGATTCAGATTCAGATTCATATTCTTGGGTTAGTATAGTCAAGAAGATGAAATTCAACTAATCATACATGGATAGACTGTTAAAGGTTTAATTTAGGAACCTTTGTTAGATTAGGGGGTAGCTTCATCTGGTAATTTACCTATTTAACTATCTAGAGCTCTGATTCTTTTGTATATAGTTTGCCTATTAGATTTAAACAGAACAATACGATGTTGAAAACTTAACATTGTCATTGATTGAAGGTATGATTAATTTGAGAAATGCGAATAGAAACATTTCCAGAATTTATCTAATCATGTCCATTTATGTTGTTTGTTTTCCTGACCTCAAGTAAATTGAAGAAATCAAAAAAATTAAAAATTAAAAATTAAATAATATATATTGATTTGATTATACAAAAATCGTTTTTTATTTACATTATTTTTGAAAATCAGAAGAAACTAAAATCAAAACAGAAACTAAAGATTGAAATAAATAATTTTTTTTACTAAATTTAAGAATAAAAAATACAAATAAAAATAAATACAAATAGGTCTTAATTAAAGTATTGACTTGCTTAATAGAATAACCCATGAATGTAAGGCCCATTGGATTTATCAACATGAATGGTTAGACTACAGGCCCAAAAATTGAATTTCCAAGTAAAGAAGAAAAAGAAAAACATGCTACCTTCGAAAAAGGCAAATGGGCTGATCCCAAAATCCTCCATTTCTGCTGCATTATCAAATTCTAACAACGCCTTACTGGTAACCAAAACCCTTTGTTACTTTCTTTATCAGTCAATCAAAGCATTCAAGCTTAGGGGGATTCGATCATGGCAGACGGTGTAGAAGAGAGAAGGGCTTCAAGTCCCAGCTCTCGTAATCATGGACTCCAGGTTTTTTCTTCTTTTTCTCTTAATTATTTCAATAACCCTTTTCATCATTTTCCTTTTCTATGAGCCCCGGATCTGGTAGTCTAAACCTTGATTCTTCTGGTACGTTCTTATTAGCCTGTGCTTCAAGGGCTGTTTATTTGGCCTTTTTTGACCCAAATATTGGGGAACGTTTCCAAATGTTAATAGACTGCCCTAGTCTCGCTCAATTTCTGTGTTTTTTTTTTGTTGCGGCTTGCGACAGCTACAAAATGTAACCTTTTTTTTAATTTGTTGGGCCTTTGGGGGAATTTATAACCGTTAAGGCTTAATTTTGGGATTGGAAATTTCTGGAGGTTCGATTGGTTCCTTCTTGTTGTTCTTTACCTTGTTATCATTATCAACGAATCGACTTGAACCGAAGGTTGTTGGCGCTACTACTCTTTGGAATGGACAGTAACTTTATGGAATTCAGAGGAAAGTAACCGTAAGCCCACTTAGCGAATGAGACAGGAGAGATGGGAGTGGAAAACGAGATACACTTAGATAAGATGCTAAGAACTCGATTGTGTCCAGCCGTGAAATTGGAAAATAGTCTTGTGAGCTTCTGATTATGATGCTTGATTTATGTGAAAAATGGATGTTCACTGCCAAGTCAAATTTGTAACTTTAATTCAGAAATGACGGGTAGGGGTTGGAAATAAAGGTGGGATTATCTGTTTTCCAAGTGATTTTAGTATCACCTTCAAATTTATCAGTGGTGAAAATTTAATCATTTATGTGTTGTGTCAGGTACCAGCATCCTCCTATTTTCCAGCTTATTCAAATGGTGAATTTCGTATGGTTCCAGTCACGTATCCTACACTAGTTACAGGGTTCAGTCCTCAGAATCAGGAACAGAATCGTGGAGCTGGCTTGTATGCTGTGCCTGTTTCGTCTTACATGGGGCCAATGCGTGGAGTTCCACCAAGCACCCTCATTCCTCTCACCTATAGTATACCTACGTAAGAGAATCATAAAACTCACCTTGCCAGCTAGGAAGTACCAATCTTTTTCTACCATTGTGTCATAAACTAATCATTTGTTTGCAAAATATTGAAGAGATTCAGTAATTGAAAGTCAGTTTTGATTTATGTAAGGGTAGAGATGATGGGTGATGATTAATGACCATGAAATATTCACATAGCAAGTTGAAATACATGGAAGCGCTGAATAGTATAAGAGAACACTACATTCTTTATTGCCTTTTATACAGTGGACCAAGTGCCGAAGCAGGGGCAACAGGTGATCGTGGGCAAGGAGGACAACCGCAACAGCAGCAACAGCCTGCACCCCAGCAACAAGTTGTAAGACGGTTTCAAATTGCTTTTCAACTTGATTTCTTACTTATTCTCAAGCTGGCAGCTGTGATCTTTCTGTTCAACCAAGATGGATCAAGACAAAGACTCGTTGTGCTTGTGTTTTTTGCATCTATCATCTATTTGTAAGTTTTAAAATTCCTAAGCTTTCTTCTCCTTTTATTTTTTCATATTTGATAATAATATGCAGATAGGATTTATCTAGTATGCTTTTACACTATTTTTGATCATTTTGATAATAATATGCAGATAGCATTTATCTTCTACGCGTTTACACATTAAGCTGTAGGAGAAGGGATGGTGGCAATATCTTAGTGTACAAGTTTCTAAATTTTCACGGTTTTTGAATTTTAAGAAAGACCGTATGAAAAATAAAGCTTATATATGGATTTTTCAGTTTCTATACTCTTTTTATTTAATTCCACCTTAAACACAATACTGAACTAGCCTCTAAGTTTAAGCTATAGCCCTGATGTAAATCTTGTAAGGTATTTTTGTTATTGAAGTGGTAGGATGGTGGCTTCATATCTCTATGTGGGCTATTGCAGATATCAAACTGGAGCACTCACGCCATTAGTACGATGGCTGTCACAAAGCATGCGAAGGGCTGCTGCTCCTCCACATCTGCCCAGGCGTGCTGTGAGGGCTGAAAATGTTCCTGCTGCTCCAAGGCAGAATGATAATTTTGGTTTAGCTGGTATTTGTTCAATTTTTGAATATGTAGTCTGTTTCATTGTGTGAGAGTAAGTGACGTTTCATAAGATAGACACCAGATATTTGAAATACTTCACACCAAATTATATTTGTTAGAACTTTCAGTGACCATAACAAGAATCAGATATCCTGTTTGTGTATGAAGGTAGACACATGAATTGTTGAACCTTTTTTTTTGGGGATTTATTTAGACTACATCAAGTAGTAGGGTTTTCATTTATTGTCTTTGATCCTCTTCTGTTGGAATTTCAAGTCTTTGATAATTTAGTTGCTTTGTTACCTATTGATCAGCTGATTTTTTGGTACATCACATGCATTTATGATTCATGTGACGGTGTTGGTGGCTACTTTGATCCATCGAACTCATCTTGTGACAACTTTCTGCAGAGGGACAAGCTGGAGCTGAGAATGAGAATCGACCAGCAGAGGATGGTAACCTGATACCTGAAAATGAGAATGTGGTAGAACATGGTGAAGCAAATGGTGGTAACCACTGGTGGGGAATTGTGAAGGAGATTCAGATGATTGTTTTTGGCTTTATCACTTCTCTTCTCCCAGGCTTTCACAATATAGAGTAGATCACACTTCAGAAGTAAGTAGAACTGTAAACTGTTGTCATCAACACCATTTTAAACCAGCATAACACAGGAGAACACTGTTTTCTTTTATCTTCTTTTTTTATATCTGGTGAAAAGGAATGCAAAAGGGGTTTTTATTGTATGCATATGGCATAAACATCACCCCCTTGCGAACTTTGAGGATGTAAATATTCAGGATTTTCCTCGGTACCTAACGTACTTTCGAAGCAGTTCGTTGTACATGCCTCACTTTTGGTTGGTGGTACGAGTTTACATTGGAGTTATGATTTTAAGGTAAATTATCAAATAAAATAACACTACTAATTAAGACATAAAAAGCTATAAGATTTAATGTAATCAAATGTTGTTTCATAAATAATATCATAATCCCAATAGTTTGATTTTCAACCAAACCTTATTCAATAGTCTTTTTATGTGGCATAATTTGATTCTGAATAAACCAGGATAAATACATGTAGTGGTCTGTGATTGGTGATTTTGCTATAATTTCCTATAATCTCGTCCAAGGATAATAAGAACCATTCAGCTGTAACATGCACTGATCCGAAAGTACAGTTCTGAAAACAGATCAATTATTGGAGCTGGAACACCGACAAGAGTAAATGCCAATCTCATCGTAGTTTAAAGAACAAAAGCACCCCAGAGGACTGAATAACCTGAATTCTGTTAAGTCATAAGCCATGGGAGGTAATAGAGAGAACCAAGTGATGATGGCAAAATCCATGCCAACAGTTTTTATTGAACTCATATTTACAGGCAGAGAGTTTGAAACTTGGACAAAATTACAATTACTCTTAACATATATAGTAGAGGACGAAGCCAGAACCTCATTTTATGTTGCACTAAAAGAATAGTAATTACAAAATGTATATACAGATACTACTGCATGGTTATGAAGAATCCAACTCACATCTCTGATAAAAGATTGCTAATTTTCCGAAGCTCCTTAAGAGCCGTCATGGCCGTTACATGCCCTTTACCAACTAGAACATTTTTGGAGAAATTCTCCAACGAACCTGTTTGACCCCGATCTTGCTGGAAAACAGATTCGAGCACCTGAAGAGACACATACAAACATCAATTAGCTTTATCCTCAGTTCATTCTTTTCCAAATTCCATCCCTTTACTGAAAGGTCTATAGTAAACAGTGGAGGTTTTACCTGAATATGCTCAAGCATTGACTGGCCAAGGTTCCTAAGAGTACCCATCACATTCTGGTCCACAGGATCTCCTTTTTCACTGGCAGTTGAAAGACAAGATCCATCCGCAGAAGAGTAGTCATTATGTATCTTGTTACAGTCATCACTGGCATATAATGTGGTATCGTGTGTCCTGCTTCCCTTTTCAGAGGTCTCCTCACCTGCATTATTGCATCTAAGCTTCCAAAGCCATTGAAATTTACCAGAAAGAAGTTTCCGATCTTTTGAAGCTGTCAAAGATTTTCCAATAGCTTCTCTCCTGCTCTCTGAATGAACAGAGGGGTCATAAGGGCCATGGGAAACAGACAGAATTGAATCCTCCTGAACAGACTTGGGATGGCAATCATTTTCACTGATGTATAAATTTGAGGCGACACTGCTCTTCTCAGAATCATTTTCATGATCATTAGCATCACTATGGGGACTAGACGGAGCTGAGAATACAGACGAGTTTTCATCACTGCCACCATTTCCAGTCAAACATCTCTCATTGTCTGAGCATGTGAAGTCCTTATTAATACTATCTTGTGTTTCCCCTTCAAATCCTGCAGCTTGATCATCCTTCTTGTCTGAAACTTCAAGGCAGTTGGCCTCGTCAGCATCATCAAATCCAAGCTCATTACATAAGTCCTCCAGCAAGCGGCGTCTCACAGATAACTTGTGGTTCTTATTGCGACTCGCAACTTTTTCTGGGGATGAATCAGATCCTGTTCGGGATAGACTCGATCTTAGTTTTTCTGACCAGGATTTTTTTCGGCTTGGAGTTTTCTTTTCTGAACTTTCTCGCCTGAGTTCTTCAGCTTTGTGCATGTCTCTCCACTTTTCTTCCCAATAGCTATCGGGCACCACACCTAAAGGGGTTGTTGGAGGAATTGAATCAACTGAAAGGGTATGACCTCTTGTCAGTCTTGGTTTATTGTAGATATAAGTCTCTTCACCAAATAAGGGCAATGAGAGCGATATATTATTCTCTAATGCATGCGTCTGTAAAGATTTTGCCTTATCTATCAGTTTCTTCAGATCTATGTTCTGGGGGAAGTTCAACAGTCTCTGTAGACAAGTAGTTGCATTCTCTGTAGCAAGTAGAGAAGATCTCAAATAAAGTAACATAGAAACTGCCACAGCTGAGATCAATGCTCCACGAGGTGATTTGAAGATTGCAAAACTGAAGCCAGTTTCATCTCGAGGAACTTTATCCAATCTGTTGTTATCTGCTGCAAATATTTCGTCCCAAATCAACAATAGGTCTAAGAGCGAAAACTCTCGACCAAATAAAACCCGCAACCAGCGAAGAGAAAAATACTGGGGTTCAACACCAAGCTCAACAAGGTGGCTATGCAAAGATGAATCAACAATAGACAACAAGTAATACAACGCAGAAGAAGCTTCAATCACAGGAGGCAAGCCTGAATGGGACCCAACTGCAGGGGAGGGACAAAAGAAATCTGCCATGGCAACTGAACCATGAGCCCCACTCATTAAAGCATCAAACATAGAATAAGCATCATGTTCCATGAATTTCTCAGATAAGACAATGCCAAGTTCACCTTCAGCACCATAGGCATCAGTGAGCAGAACAATGGTTTGTATTTCAGGATCCAACTCCAGGAGGCTTTTAACTTTTGTAGTACTGCCCTTGGAGCTAATTTCAACTTCCTCATAATCTAAAAATTTTTTCAACTCAAAATTATATGTAAGATCATTTCCATTAAGTGATAAATCATCAAATTTATCAGTGAAATGGTCTTCATACTGCTTCCGCACTTTAGATAGAAGCTCTACATCAACATGAAGAACATATAACAATGGAGCCAAAAGTTCATGCATTCCTGGTAAAAAAACAATAATAGGAAAGAAAAATTAGATTTTCATATAAGCAGATTTCGTTGAAAATGTCCATAGATTATGATATAAAATCTTAATATATAATCCAAGAGTATTAATCCTAAGAGAAACCAGAAATAAGAATCTAGGAGCATTGTTTATATCTTTTTCATGTAAGGTAGGCAATTGGAAAATGTATATCATGCTATTTCAAGCATCTCTATTCTGGACTGAAAAGGTAAGGTTAACAGAGCTCCTTAAATAGTACAAATTTACCTTGACTATATCCATATTCTGGGTGTCTAAGGCACCATAATAGCAAAATTCTTCTCAACATTCCTTGACATCCAGGCGTTTGGAAATAGCTTCCATGTTCAGGGTACAAACGCGACAAGTCTTGGTCAACTGTTTTCTCCAATTCAGCATTTCGAAAGAATCGTCCCCAGGTACTTTCTGCATGTAGGATTATATAAAAAACCCCAGCACACCAGTGCAAAGCTTCATATAAAAATTCTCAGAGCTGGAAACAAAATGAGAAACGAAGCCTTACCTGGGTTTTGTGAAAGTGGATTGTCAATGACACAATCAGGCGAATTACTTCCGGCCTTTTTTATATGTGGATCAACTAAGAGACGTCTTCTTAAAGACGCATACCTGAGAATACAAGAAAGATTGCACATCAGAGCTTAACGACATAGCGGTCACTCATGTTGCTTGAATGAGAAGCTAAACACTACTCAGGTACTTAACATAGGCAAGTCCATAAAAGAAAAAATATTTATATATATATCTTTCAGGGTTTCTATCACGACCAATCTCGAAACAAGAGCAAGCTGAGCGAATTAAAAAAAGGCAAGATGTTTGATAACAATAAAACAATAAGAACACATTATGCCATTGCAAACACGTGAATTTTTCTGAACATGAACCCTGAGATGATTCTTTTTTTCTCTAAATTAAGCCTTTCACAACCCAACCAGAAACATAAACAGAACATCAAGACAAAGAAAAAGAAAAGACCAAAGTTTATACCTTCTGCGAGAATCAGCAGAGACTCTGCGAAGATCATCAACCGACAAAGAAGAAGGCAAAACCCCAAGATCTATACGCCACCGCAACCCTCTTAAATTAGGAAAACTACACCGATTTTCGTCGGAGGGCTTCGCAAGCCCCAGTTCCGGCGTGACCTTTTCGGTTACGGCCGGTGACATGATTGTTTAACGTACTTCTAAACAAAGGCAACCCCAAAGTTTACACCAAAACCAAGTGAAACCCACCAATTTCAGCTCTAACCACCCACATCAAATCCGCAAAAATCCTGCCACAAACATGATATAAACCCATAAAAGGAATAAACTTTTATCTGGGTTCCTCAAAGGCCAAAGCTTTTGGTGCTAAGCAAGCGACCCTTCTGCAAACTAAGCCAAAAGAGAGAAAACTTGGGAACAAATAAGCGAAAATGAAAAAGCAGAAACTGCAGAGACCGACAAAAAAAGGGGTTTATGATTGGAATCAGAAAACGAGTATGGAATTTTCAAGGAATGGCAAAAGGAGGAGACTTGCGTATATCTTCGGAGCACTGACTACTGAGGCTCTTCAATTGTTTTTATTAGTTGAATATTATGCTTGTCATATAGTAAATTTCCTTCGATTTATTTTTATTTTTATTTTTTTCTTTCTCAACTTTTCTTATGGAAAATGACAAAAAACAGTTGGCAAAATTGGAACCCCCTGCTCCAATTTCACTTGTCCACAAATTTCATGAAAATAACGTGTTTTTATTGTTTTGTTCAATAATTTAAAAACTCCACTTATGTAAAATTAATTAATTTATTAATTTATTAGTCAATTTTTATAAAAATATTTAGAGTTTAATAAATAATAACGTCAACAATTTCATCGTACAAGACTCCTTAATTTGAGAGAGTTGAGAAAGAGACATCAATTATACACAAACTTTTTTTATATTTTATAAAAAGGTTATTTCATTACTCTAACATTATAGTTTGATCATAAATGACTAATTTTAATAAATAAGTATATTTAAAAATCATTTGTAAATTTTTTCTTTTAATGGAAAGAGGAGATTGTTGTGATGTTTAATTAAATCTTCCAATAGATTATTAAACATTATTAAGATATCTCCCTTCCAAATTTAGTAAATATTCTCGACGGTTAGCAATTATTTTTGTAACTATATTGATAACAAAAATAGTTATGGAATTCCAATATTTTTTTAAATTAATTAAATTAAAGTGATATCTCTTGCGTGTCACATGTGACAAAATCTTATCTTCCCCTTGGTCTTTTTGTTTGTTTCAACTTAAAATTATATAAATTATAATTTCAAATGGTAGCAATAAAATGTTTAATTTTTTAATTTTTTAAAATTTTAATCCGATGATAATGTTTCCGTTAAGTTTTAAAATGCCTTAAATCAGATAACGCTAACTTCAAAAAGTAATAATAAAATACTTAAACTTTCAATTTTATTTTAATTGTAACTTAGCGTTAGTGTTTTCGTTAAGTTTTAAAATGTGATAAATCAAGTTACGACAATACCAAATACCTTATTGATGCAATATGTTATAATGTGATAATAGTTTGAGACATCAAAAAAATAAGCAAAAAACAAATAATTGATGCCATCAGAAAATAACAGATAATTTCGTACAATAATTGAAAAAAATTGAAAGTTTAAATATTATATTGTCATTTTTTAAAATTTAAACTAAAAAATTTAAATATTTTATTATCATTTTTTAAAATATAATCATTTGACATATCTTAATCCTTCAAATATTTTTATGTGTGAGCTTACGAAGAAATTTGGAAAATAATTAATCATTGTTCCTTTTTTAATTTTGCAAGCACATAACCAACGATTGATTTGTGGTTTATTCAGAGCTCTGTCGGTGCGTGAATTTGGAAAATAAGGAAAGTGAAGCTTTCTCGATTTTCTATAAAAATCATGATCACGGTATACGCTTAAATTGGCTTTTATGTCACATTTGCTATAATAAGCTCCTTCGCCTTTCTCGTGGAAATCGAAAAACATGTCACGGAGAAATGATAGGGATGTTTTGACCTCGTGAAAATTATAATTTAACGAATTTTAAAGCATCAAATTCCAATATATTGAAGAAAAATTAGTCATAACACTCGCAAAACTCATTTCTAAATTATTTAAAACATAGATTTTAAGTGGAAAAAATAGAAAACGTTCAGTGATTAAAATAAAAAAAAATTAATGATGAATGTAAGATTTAATAGAAAATAATAATAAGAGTTACAAATAAGTATACTAATTTTTTATTTTATGATATATATATATATATATATATTAAACAAATAAATTAAATTATAAAAGAGTTAAATTTCTTCTATGCTGATATAAATTAGAAATTAATCAATTAGTATACGACCGTCATCAACTATAATATCAAATTAAATTAGCAGAAAAAGCTCTACATTTCTTACTTACTTGTCAAATTACATTTTGAATATCAACATTTACAATAAAATATAAATCAGTTATTAATATTTTGATATGCTCAAATTGAATCTCTATATTTTTTAAATATTCAAAACAGACTTTAATTAAATAGAAAATTAAATAAGGTTAAGTCTTGATCAGTTCAATATCACGTCTGACATTTTTTATTTCTAATTAAAAAGTGAACTTTATTGTCACGTGATAAGTAGGTTTATTATCTAAAATATATAAATATGGGTCTATTGTCACGTGGCAAGTGAGAACATTAGCTACGTGGCTATTGGACCCATTTTCAGTTACTTTAAAAATAATCATATAACATTAAAGCCTACTTTTTACTTAAAATATATAAAAAAATGATACAAACATGACATTTAGACGACAAAAAATTAGCTTTGTCAAAATTTTCACCTATTTAAGATTTATTTTCAATATGTTAGTATTTAATTTAAATACTTCAAAATATTAGAGTTTAAGTTATATTATGCTGTATATATTATGCTGTAAATGTTTAAGTTCAAAATACACATTTACCCTCACCCATTACATAATTCTCATGTAGTGGGGTACATGAAAAAATTATTAAAATAATGGAGAAAAGAGGAAACTTTTACATTGAAAAATAAAAAGTGTGCTGTTATTTTTAATTTTAGTTTGAAAAATAGTTTCTTTATATGATATCATTATCATGCTTGAGCAAAAGGTTTTCGGATAAAGTGTTATTTATTATGTTTATGATTTAATATATTTGTCAACTCTATTAAAAACTATTTTGTGACCTCGTCTAAACACGAACTTATTGTTTTCTAATTCGTTTGAAAGCTACCACCAATGGATGACCAAAGCCTATTCAGTTAACGTCAAGACTGAGAACAAACAAAAGGTAATTAATAGCTTTTGAGATGTTAATGTTGTCTTCATCAAGTGGATTTGGTAGGGGATCGTTGGTTTGTTGGTTCTAACTTCTAAGAGGAGCTTCTTCCACTTTACTTAATAATTAATTCATATCCACCACCGACTTTCATACTTTCTCGCCTAACTTAAAATGTGTGAACTTTTTTTTTTCCACTTTATTTTTCAACCTTAATAATAGATTTTATTGTCGGAGTTTCCAAGTGAAATTTCGACAACAAACCATATAAAGTTGGTTAGAAAACATTAAAATGAAACATAATTCAAATAATAAATAATTTTGTAAATGTATATATATATAATAAATTCCTGCCTCATATTAACTAATATTTGAGATAATAAATTTAAACTTGTCCAATTAAAATTTATACAAATTAAACTAAAATGTTATTGTTACTGATATGACTAGTAAATATGCATTAACTTCATATTTAAAAAAATACATCACATTAAAAAATATATCTTATTGACTTTGTTTATATGAAATTTAAAAGTTTTAAATTTTAATTTAAAATTAAAAAATCCCAAAAAAATAAAGAGTTTTAAACCTATTAATCCTCGAATCTTATATAAAAATTACCAATGGACTTCCGAGAATGAATGCGTCAGGACCCATAAATTACTTACTCCCTGCATAACTTAAGACCCCTTGTTATATTCGTAAGTAAAATACAAAGTAACGTTGATCTGAGGAAGCGGTTGGTTCGTATTGAAGAATAGTAGAATGTAAATGAATATAGTGAAAAATGAGAATAGATATTATCATTATAATTATGATAGTTGGTTAAAAGAAATGAATAATTACTATTACCATTGTCATTAATATTGATTGGTTTGTAATAAAATATTGAGAAATAAAAATAATTATATTTTAATTAATTAATTAATTACAATATTTTAATTAATAAATGAATCATATTTTAATTAATTATATTGTAATCAATTAATTATAATGTAATTAATTAATTAATTATAATATTTTAATTAATTATATTGTAATTAATTAATTAATATTATTATTGGTTAAAGAATATTAAACTTTACTAAACTAAAAAAAATCAAGCATTGCTTTGGATTATAGGGTAGGAATAAATAATGGTGACAAAATTACTATACTAAAGAACAAAGTATATTAGAGGAATGACTCTCATTCCTCTCATGATGGAGAGAAAAAGAACAATATCAAAAAATTAGGAATGAAAGTATAGGTCGTTCCATCGTAACCTCTTATCGAGCTTTATTTTTCATTCTATTGATAGCAGAACATCTCCTTGTACAAGCAACTTGCAGCTCTCTCTCTCTCACGATCATTACGTGCAGGACCTGCTCACTGACTTGGTCTTTAGACTTTATCTCAACAGCCCACTTTTCCCTTGTTG
>JANZLX010000008.1:1415747-1427035 GCA_025531955.1 Erythroxylum orinocense | reverse complement strand
TATATTTTTAATTAATACATAAATGGCATTTAAATTAATATTATATAAAAATATGTTTATTTTAGGGGATGATATATACTGGACCTGGTCCTGATGAAAGAAAAACAGATTTTCATACTGTTATGATCGTAGGATATGGAAATGATAATAGAGGAAATTTTTGGATCATCAAAAATTCCTATGGAAAGACTTGGGCAGACGAAGGATTTGGAAAAATAATGAGACAATCTAGTTTGTCAAATCAAAAGCATTCTTTGTTTCTCAGCTATTCATATCCCCGGGTACGTTTTTTTTATAAAGAATATGAAAAGAATTACAAATTAATCCATAATTTTATCAATCTTCAATGTGATTTTACAGATGGAAGTTTTCACAAATTTTATGAAAGAAAAAGACGAAGAAAAAGAGAAAGGAATTCAAGAAGAAGAAGCAAAAAAAATTCAAGAGGAAGTTGGAGAAGTTGGTGATGAAGACGGTCAAGAAACTTAGGGGGTATTTGTTTTCATTTTCATTTTTAATTTTTTTGTTTTTGTTTTTAAATTCAGTGAAAAAAAATCTTGTTTGTTTGAAATTTTAGAATCTGTTTAGTTTTGGTTTCTTCTCAACAGTTCAATCTCAACAGCAACTTGATTTATAAGAGTTTCAAAGAGTTTCATTCACATCCAGTAAAATGTTTAACTGAAAGTGTTGCGACACCAACTTGATTTGTATTTCTTTTCCAACTTTCAAAATTGATGCGACCATGCTGCTTATTCCACTGATTCTAGTCCTTTTTCAAGTTCACGTTGTTGCTATCGGATGTATTCTCCATATTGAAAAGTTTAAAGAAAGTTGAAATGAACTTTTGTTACTCTTGCCCCCCACTACCAGTGAGCAGGTCATGTCTTATGCCAAGCATCTTGAGAATAAAATGATATGCTTCTTGATTTACTGTTTGACTGTGGGACCTATGAGAAACTCTCCAGCTATCGACATCTTATAAATGGTTTTGCAGTTCATCTATCAACCGAACAGGTGCAAGTTTACATCAATCTGCTTGCTGTTCAACCTACTGTTAAGAAATGTTACTACCTTTTGGGAATCTTATTTACTTATGTAGTTCCATTATCTTAGTAGGTAGTGTGCAATCTGTGGAGAGAGACTGGAAGGTTAGGAGACTCGCAACACACACCCCACAGTTTTCAGGGCTTCCAACTGGAGTCTGGCCCACTGGAGGTGGCTTTGACAGAGCTGGAGAGGACATTGTGATAGGTTTTGTGGACTCGGGAATTTATCCTCACCATCCAAGCTTTGAAAGTCAGAAGAATGATCCGTATGGACCTCTTCCGAAGTACAGAGGAAAATGTGAAGTTGATCCTGATACAAAAAGAGACTTCTGCAATGGAAAAATCATTGGAGCTCAACATTTTGCTAAAGCTGCAACAGCAGCTGGGGCTTTCAATCCTTCTATAGACTTTGCTTCTCCTATGGATGGTGATGGACATGGAAGGTTGGATCCCATTTTCTCTGAACTACCAATGTTGGTTCAGTTCTTTGCTCTCACATCATGATTTTGAATTTTTTTTGGCGAGGAGTCTCAAATTGTTTTGCAGTTCCGTGATATGGGAAGAAATGCATTATTCGAAAAAAAGAAAATTGAAATTTTGTTCTACTCTTTGATGCATAAATGGATACAAAATTTTGAGTCACTTCTATAGAAAAATAGTGCTTAGCTTGCAATTTTGGTTACTAGTGCTGCTTGTAACTTTATAGACTTAAGTGTTCCTGTAGAACTGCTCTTATTTTCAATAGAGTGAAATGTACAAGAAATTGGAAAAATGCGTTATCAGAAGCATAATACCATGCTTGTGTATTTAATTGAGCTCCATAGTATTTTACATTGCATGTAAAGGATGATGAGGAAGATTTTTCAAGCTATTTTATTGAAAACAATGCCTCTTACTAAAGAAGCATAATCCTGGTGGTACTTGTTCAGACTACATTAGGAATGGAGCAACTGCACTGATCTATCAAATTTTGCGCCATAAGTTGATCATCATACAGTTACTCTTGAAACTTCTGCAACACATCAGCTATGAGATGTTCTTCAATTATTATGTTTTGGATAAAAAGAGACTCAAAGGGGTGTCATTCATACCAGCCTTTCTACTTTTAAGTCTTGAATAACTTGTGAATCATTCAAGGAAAATTTCCTTTTTGCCTTTATCTCATTACTGTTTCTGCATGTCATAAACACCTCTGGTAGAAATATCCATCTCGGTTAGAAATTAATTATTTCCCGTATTTGATTCATTGTTGCATTCGATATAATCTTAGACAATGATGATAATATATGTGTTCATATTTCATTGGGTGGACACAGAGCATATCTATGAGCTTAGGTCACATTTGTAAAAGTAAATACACTTGCCGATAAGCTTGCAGTATTTTTCTTGGTACCCCTACGGAAACTATAAAAGATAACATGTAAGCAAATTCTGAAAATTCCAGTTGTTCATGTTGATGTGTAAAAACCTGGATGCTGCTCTTATCTCCTCTTAAGTTGAGAGAATATGATCGCATGCTTGTCCTTTTCAACAGCATGGAATACTATTCTTATTGACATATCTCTTGTAAGTTTTAGGATATTAAAAAGTGAGATGCTTCAAATCTGATAGTATGTTGTCTTTTCTTATGTCATTGGCTACCAGTCATACAGCAGCTATTGCAGCTGGAAACAATGGCATTCCAGTGAGAATGCATGGCCATGAATTTGGAAAAGCTAGTGGGATGGCTCCACGTGCTAGGTATGGATGTTTAAGAATTTATATTTCTCTATCTTTCATCTACAATGACCTGTGAGATTGTATGTGCACAGGATTGCCGTGTACAAAGCTCTCTACAGACTCTTTGGAGGTTTTATAGCAGATGTTGTAGCTGCTATTGATCAGGTATGCCCTTTATGTTAAGCAATAGCAGATGACGTAATTGTGGGGTTCAAATACTATTGCTTAATTTGTTTCCAGTCTTGCTGTTTTATCACATATTAAATGTCTGAAGTGCGATATCGTCAATCCATGTCTTTGTTCCGGTGCTAATGTATCCATGTTTTTGTTATAGTGCAAACGTATGCCATTGTTACCAACTATAATCTTTTGGATATGATTCTTACTGAAGGGTTTAGATTTCTAAGAGCTTTTCTGAACAGGCTGTTCAGGATGGAGTGGACATACTCAGCCTCTCGGTGGGCCCAAATAGTCCTCCAGCAACCACCAAGACTACATTCCTAAACCCATTCGATGCTACACTCCTTGCTGCTGTGAAGGCAGGTGTATTTGTTGCACAGGCAGCAGGAAACGGAGGTCCTTTCCCAAAGACAATGGTTTCTTATAGCCCTTGGATAACATCTGTAGCGGCTGCAATTGATGACCGCACATACAAAAATCACTTAACCCTGGGAAACGGGAAAATCTTGCCAGGGATAGGTTTATCACGTAAGTTTTACCATATATATTTAATTAATCCTATCTGATGATGATAGGTTTTCAAAAGAATGATTTCATCTGCACTGTGTAGCCATGACAGATATCCAAGTATTCCAAATTTATATGCTGAAAGCACTTATTCAACTGGGGCAACCTTGTCATGCATCCACTTGGATCTGTCATGTTGTTAATGGTGCCTGTATTGATTTCATAGTTCATCACCATAAAAGGTTTTGCAGCATATTTTATGCTTTACCTTTTCATTGCACTGGTTTTAAGTTCCAACTTCCAAATTGAATGTGCTCTAATCATATAGTGTTTATCAATGGAATTCCTGATACTATGTTGGAGTTCATTTCTGAATTTTGAGAGCTTAAAAGGTCTCAATGGATTAATGCAGCCTCTACACATGCAAATCAAACATATACTTTGGTTGCTGCCAATGATGTTTTGCTGGATGCTTCCTTGATGAAGCACAGTCCTACAGATTGTCAGAGGCCAGAAGTGTTGAACAGAAACTTGGTTGAGGGCAATGTTCTCCTCTGCGGTTATTCCTTCAACTTTGTTGTTGGCTCTGCATCTGTTAAGAAAGTTTCAGAAACTGCAAAGAGTCTTGGTGCAGTTGGATTTGTTCTTGCAGTGGAAAATGTTTCTCCTGGAACAAAGTTTGACCCTGTCCCTGTTGGTATTCCTGGAATTGTTATCACAGATGTTTCCAAATCTATGGTAATCGTCATTCTTAATGAGCTTTTTCATGGAACTTGCTAACATGGTTCAAAGAATATGTTGTAACTCTATTGACTTCTTCAATCTATAGTGCCTTTTCCTTTGAATTATGAAATTCAGAATTTTAATGATGTGTTAACTAATTACTGGCATTTGAGCCTAATTTGAAAGAGTAAGCTTGTCATTAATTGAATGCATAGTTATGCCAAGTAATATCAATATAAAGATGGAAATTAAAGAACAATTATTGTTTGTCTTGCTATCTAAAACTCACTACTGATGAGTGCATTGAGATTATACTTTTTTCTTTCAACTTGTTCAGTAATTAAACCTCTCTTGATCCCTGCTTTTTCCTAGTTCTTGTTTTAATCACACCATATTGTTCTTTCTGGATTGTTCTAACCACTGAAATTTGGTTTTTGGGCATTGCTTCCATTTTAGGATCTTGTAGACTATTACAACATCTCCACACCAAGAGATTGGACTGGAAGAGTTAAAAGCTTCAAAGCTAGAGGAAGCATTGGGGATGGCTTGATGCCTATTCTCCACAAATCGGCACCACAAGTTGCGTTGTTCTCTGCTAGAGGGCCCAACATAAAAGATTACAGCTTTCAAGATGCTGATCTCCTCAAACCAGACATCCTTGCTCCTGGTTCTCTCATTTGGGCTGCTTGGTCTCCAAATGGAACAGACGAGGCAAATTATGTTGGTAAATAATTTATCCGATCCTACCCAGCATCTTATGATAATCAAACATGCTCTAAAACTCTGAGGTGTGGGTTAATCTCTAGCTTCCCTCAATTTGGCCACTCCAGAGGAGAACTTGCCAAAGGAGCATTTTACACCTTTGTGACAGACGGTGGATCAGGGAATCGTCGAGTCATTCCACTGCAATCTTATTCAAATATTTAACTGCCATGGACTCTTCTAGTTCATGTTTCGTTCAAGTATAGAACATATCATGTGCATTTCAAGTCTTTTTTTTCCCTTGCTTGAGACATGAATTTGATGTTCCATTTGTTAATGCATTCTTAACCAAATGGACACCATCTTAAGCATTTTATCTGCTTTGGACAGGAGAGGAATTTGCCATGATATCTGGAACTAGCATGGCTGCACCACATATTGCAGGGATAGCTGCCCTTCTAAAGCAGAAGCACCCTAGCTGGAGTCCTGCTGCGATCAAATCAGCCTTGATGACGACATCGACGAAGCTTGATAGATCAGGTAGACCTCTTCAAGCACAGCAATACTCTGAAACAGAAGCCATGAAGCTGGCCAAAGCTACTCCTTTTGACTATGGGAGTGGCCATGTTAATCCAAGGGCTGCTCTAGATCCCGGACTCGTCTTTGATGCAGGTACTTTTACTTAGTATGATAAGATGCAAATTTTATGCTAGTTGTTATGATACGGACAAAGATTTGGAGGGAAAAACAAGCAAATAAATTGTAAACTCACCTACATTACTAGGTCTCTCTTGTCTTCAATGCCTTACTTGTGGTGTAGGGTATGAGGATTACTTAGGTTTTCTGTGCACAACACCTGGAATCGACATCCACGAGATCAGAAACTACACAAGGTTACCCTGTAATAGTACCATGGGCCTGCCATCAAACCTAAACACTCCATCGATCGCCGTCTCACACTTGGTGAAAACTCGGACAATTACTCGCAGGGTCACTAATGTCGCCAAGGACGAAGAAACCTATGTGATGACTGCCAGAATGGAGCCAGCAATAGCCATTGAAGTTAACCCTCCAGCAATGACTCTCAGACGTGGTGCATCAAGGACATTTTCAGTGAGTCTTACCGTTCGGACAGTAACTGGATCCTATAGTTTTGGAGAAGTTCTCATGAAAGGCAGCAGAGGACACAAAGTAAGGATGCCAGTGGTGGCTATGGGATACTGGCGATAGAATCCATTAACTGGTTATGGATCCAACTAAGGTTGCTAGTTTTAATATTCTTTTGTATCACTGAGTAATAATAAAGGGTTTAGCTGTATTTTACTTCATAATTATTACACTTGATGGAGTCCATGTAAAGTAACTTGTAGTAAGGAAGGAGACGTGACGTTGATACTAAGAACAATGGAACATGTTGACTAGAATTTTGTTGATTTTTTAAATATTAATTAATTTTACCAACAAGAAAGAAATTAAGAATAATTAGCATCTTGGCGTCTCATACTTTGTATCAATCAACAAACTTGAACCTTTTCTCAATCGCATATAAATTTAAACAATAACAACACCATCCAGAATACGTTATCCAGTATTTGATTCTTTGGCTTAATTTTAGCCTATATTTAATTAGACATTTTATTGAATTATTGTCTTCACATTTTTCTTTAAACTATTTGTTGTAGATTAAAAATTTCTGTTAATCCTGATCTTATTAATTAAATCTAATTATGGAAGAATTTAGGAGAGGCTTTCTAAATTTAATTGGACACAGCCACGTACACTCCGATCATTTAATCTAAATCAAACGCAATACCAAAATCATCCTGCTGCTTATGCTAAACAAGATACAGAGTAGAACTATTATTTATCATTACTTACAACCAACTGCCTGTCCCATGCTAAACAAGGTATTTATCACGACAGCAATCTACGGCCTGTCCTATGCCAAACAGGATGACAGGACCAACACAGCTAAACTATATATTGAGTACAGTTTGCGTAAATACACACATGCATCTAGCTTCAATCCACTATTTAATTGCCTTGAAATTCTTCTTTGGACCCGACACTTCCACCGTCCATCTCTTTCTATTTCTATTTTCTATGTCTCTCTCTCTCTCACTTTTTCCTTAAAATCTGTAAGTTCTTGTATCCTACAGAAGTTGATTATTATCAGAAGCTGTTTGTGGTTGTTTGAGTCTGGACTGTGCTCACACCTTATTATATCTCCCCTTCTCTTTACCACCGGAATCTGGGTCCTGCAATGGTATGTACGCTTATCCCTATCTCTTTCTCTTTTCGATTTGTTAGAGGAACAGATGCGCGTTATGTATGTATACGGAAGAAAATTAACAAGGGTCAATAGCGAATACCCAGAAGCTGTTTTTTCTTGTTAATCTGGTAAAAGGGTTTAAACCTGTTGCATGCATGTTAATGGTAAAAGCTGTTTTCCCGGCAGTACACAGATTGGAAAGGTGGTATTAGGTCGGTACAAGACTACCACAAAAAAGAAAGACTGTATTGAACCACATTTCCGTCTTGGAGTGTTCACATACGTTATGAGTTGGCTTTTGTTGGTATATAAGTATAACTATACACGTATATATTAAGCAAAGTTCAAATTCTCCTCTTTCTCTGCTGTTATTGGGTCACGCATGATTGAAGGTGACGAGTAAGGTTTTCTTGTTTTTTTCGCCCCTTGCATTTGCTTCCAAATGGCCTCTTATGGCGATTTTGGCACGTTTTTAGCAAACTTTATGTGCCTTGTGCATCTGTTGGCCTGCAAGAAGTGCTTTTCATTCATATGCTTCACGGGATTAATGAACTAATTGAGCTTTTATTGAAATTACTGGAACTAATAGACAGACATTAAGTCTCTTAAAATGTACGTAATTTTGAGATAACGAGGAGTTAAAATGAATTTATTAGAAAAATCTTTAACAAAAGGAAGAGTAAGATTAAGATTGAAGGAGTATTTTATACATGATTGAATTGAAGTTTACTTTAGAAGAAATATTATTATAATTATACTAATAATTATTAATACCTAAACCATGATTAGGGATGACAACAAAAAATTTTTAAAATAAAATTTTTAAAATTCGAAAGATAAAACAAGGTTTTTTCTTAAATTGAGTTTTTAAATTAAACTCTTTTAAACAAAACGATATCGTTTTGCTTAGATCAGTTGGCTTTCAAATCGGTCTAAATGTCTGGACCAATGAGCCATCTCATTATTATCCCTTCTTCATGATTACTAATTTTTTAAATCAAAGTTTTATTTTTATAATCCACACAATTGATCTATGTAAGACCGATGTGCCCTTATTTTTTATATTGTTGATGCTTTTAGCAAATCCTTCCTATGCAAGTGATCTCAGCCTTTGTGCCTTTTAATGATAGCTATCCCCTCAAAATCCTTTACAGACTGTTTGATCTTGATCAGACACTTGCTTCATCTTCGGTATTAAGTGATTAAAGTACTATCAATTAATTAGTAGATAATTAAGTTGGACACGTCATAACCACAATTAATTATTGATTAGCCGTTAACAACTCCATATAACTATGAATAATATTTTAATCAGTCTCTAATGAAGACAGCATGACTAATTTTTAAGCTTTGAATTATAGATTATTAATTAATGGTTCCTTTCAGCAACAGACCAACAGCTGCAGCCACCTTTCTTCTTGTTTTGTTTGACTTAAGATTCTCATGTAATATTTTCTGGTTAGGTTACCGAAAGAGACATTGTCCTTACAAAGCCTATATCATTGGACGGCGACACTGTTTCAGATTACAGAGCTCCCAATATTGTCCGTCGAATTTTGAGTTTGTTTAAAAATGTGCGGCCTGGATCAGACCTCTCCAGGTTTCAGGTACATCTCACTTGCTTTTTTAGCAATGACAATACTAAAAAATAGAGTAGATATTAGGAAAAAAAAAATGAACGACAAGTCAGAAATCGATCGACCTGACTTTAATTTGGATTAGATTGAATTTGCCTCTGCTAATCAGGATACTAATAATGTATGTATGATGATGCTGTGATTCCTAGTTCAGCTACCACCTGTATTCAACATTCCAAAGTCACAACTTCAGTGTTATGGGGAATCAATCTATGCTGTTGGGAAAGATATGTTGAAGGAGTGCAACAATCAGAAGAGCTCCCTCCAAAGATTCGTATCTGTTGTAGCCTGGAGCATTGCCACTACACGTCCTCTTCCTTTTGGCTTTGCTCCTTACAACCCTATTCTCGGTGAGACGCACCACGTTTCCAGGGGAAGCCTCAATGTTCTGCTAGAGCAGGTATATATAATTTATATTTTACTTGGAATAGATAAAAGATGCATGTTCAGGCAAGTCTTTTAGAAATTAAAAAGTGAGAAAAAGAATCGAGTTTTAAAATTAAAAAAATAATTTAGCAATATTTATTCTAACAAAACAAAGATAATAGAAAATGAAGATATTTAAAACGTGATTCTCTCTTTGATTTATACATTTATTATATTTTTAAAATACTAAAAATATTTTAAACTATTAAGTTATTATTTGAATAAATTTAAAATTTAATTAAAAACTAAAAATTCTGATAATGAATGATTAGTTATTCCAAAGCATTAAAAAAACCCTCATTAAAAATCTAGATTAAAAGTGAATAATAAGCTACTGATACTAAACTAATTCTTACCCTGTAACAAAATTTGAAAAAACATTTTGGGGTTTCACGGTGGCAGGTGTGTCACCACCCACCAGTTACGGCCCTCCATGCGACGGACGAGAAGGAAAACACCGACATGGTTTGGTGCCAACACCCTATTCCTAGGTTTCTCGGTACGCACTTTCGAATTTTTTCTCTGTTTAATATAATCAATACCCAACTTATCAGTTACTTTACTTAAAATATTTTATTTCTAAAATTAATCCGATAAAATAAGAAAACGAAGGTGTAAAAAGTTTTTTAGATTGTCTTAGAATAAAAATAAGGATTTGAAAATAATTGAAAAATTTAAGCTTAATTAAAATAAGAAACTGTTTAATAAAATTTAATTAGTTTATAAAATTTAATTAACTTATAAAAATTAAATGATTTATTAGAGTTTAGTATATCATTTCGTACCGGCTGGTACGTACCATACAGATCAAAAATTGGTACAAAACGAAAGGCCAGTTATATCGAATTTAAATACTGGTTAGTACCGATCCGTTTTGGATAGTATAATACCAGCCGGTACTGAAAATTTTAAAAAATAAGGGAGTTTTTTTGAAAAATTTTTAAAATTTTTTTAAACTCTCCTTCTCTCCCTCCTGCCTCTCCTTTCCCTCTTTTTTTTAAAGTTTTTTAATTAGTTATTTTATTTACTTAACCTTTTATAATTATCACTAATTTTTAATTTTTGTTTTTAAAATAAAATAAATAATTTATTACTAATAATAATTATAAATTAAATAAAACTTAAAAATAAATTATTTAAATGAAAATATAAAGTATTAATAAAAATATTTTATTTTTAAAAAATAAATAATTTAAAAATATTATTTATAAACTAATATTTATTATATTTTTAATTATTAAATCAAAATTTATTTGAAATTTATATATTTTAAAAATATATTTAAAATTAATTACATTTAATAAACATTAATTAAATTAATTTTATAAATTAAATTAAAATTGTAATTATTATTTTTTATTATGATTTTTTGATGACATGGTTAACAATATACAGTACAACTGTACAATATAAGAATGAACTATTCTGTGATTTTAAAAAAAATTTAGGGACTATTTCATAAATTTTTAAAAAACTTAAGGACTATTTTATAAATTTAAAAAATTACTCAATGATACCAAATATTAATCGGTACTGGTCTAATATTATATCAGAACTCAATCCTATATTAAGTTCGATACAATATACATTGTGATTAATTGTTAATATAATTTTACTAAATTAAATAAAAATTAAAAATTAAACTAAAAAAATAGTCAGCTAATAAATGCATCAGATTGAATTTTCAAAAGATTGAATACAACTTGTCTAAAAGTTCAGATAAGATTCTTAAAATGTGGATATTGATCGCATCACAAGACAGAGTCTTCTCTTGATATGATATATTTCATTTTCTAAGTTCTAACACCAACGTTGTAATTATAAGTTGCATCTTTCTTCCATCAAATTGCACATGCACCGGTGCAAGTAGTTTGAAAGGCGCTACGTCGTCGTAATCTTTGCCATTACTCATTAATCTAGCGGTGGAACTCTGCAAGTAGACAAATAATTGCGGGTTGTGAAGGGTCACAGGTTACAATTGACAGGACAACGAAAGGGTCTAATGACAATAATCTTAATAAAATTCACATATTTGACATAGCTAGAGTTCATTATTGTAAGTAATTGAACAATCAA
>JANZLX010000008.1:1391465-1412190 GCA_025531955.1 Erythroxylum orinocense | reverse complement strand
GCAGTACTGTGAAAGCAAAAGATGTGGCTAGCGGTGAGGAAATGATAATATACGATGCAAAAGAGGTGCTTACAAGGTTGAAAGCTCCTGAAATAAGAGATTCAAGGGTAATCAATTATATTATTTCACATGTTGTGTATCTTCAATTTGAGCTACTAGATCTTCAATATAGAAATACAAGATCTAATTTGTAATAGTTGATACTGCTTGCCTGATAAGGAATTTCTCCAAACAGAATCGTGTGTTGTTTGGAACGAGGTAAGCAGAGGGATTATGAGCCAAAACTGGCCTGAAGGCTGAAGCATATTAGAGTGTCCCATATTATCTAGACATGAAAATATTACAGGATTTATAAGTGATAGGGTCAACTATCCAAACAACTAGTTCTAGTTATTTGGACAATAGTTGACCCAAGTCCAAGTCCAATTCTTGATAGTAGGCTCTACATTCTGTCTATATTAAAAAATTTAATATGATATCAGAGCAGGTTTGGTCCGAATTATTAATTTCTTGGTTGTCCGTCTGGATGTCCAATCCCAGCGGTCCGATCCGGTTATCACTGCGTATATTTCAAGTGACAACTGGATGTCTAGCTCCAATTACACTTGAGAGAAAGTGTTAAAGTGTCTCATATTACCTAGACACGAAAATGTTAAAGGGTAGGTGAAAATTGGGCTCCTAAGCATTTCCATTTAGCTTATAATTCCAAGGAAGCTGACTGGGAATGTTCACCCATTGAAACAAAGTTCCACCTGCGCCTATTTTTTTGCCATTTAATTTATCCCCCCTGTAATTAAAAATTAATCCGATTGGTTCAAGCAATTCTAAAGTATTATTTATGATTAAGAACATCAGCTTTGGGCATCGGTGAGACATGCATATCCTTATCAGGATGGTATTATGAAACTAATTACTCAATAACATTATATCAATAGCTCCCATTTTCATGGATACATGTTATGGTATTTATGAGTCTTTTGTATGATAATTTCTCATCTTCCACCATGTTCTTGCTTGCCACTATTGACCCTTGACCTAAGACTTGATTTAGAATTGCTGTTCATGTTCTTCAAACAAGAAGAAATACTGCATTAATTTCGACTATGGTCAAAACTTGAGAGCTTTCCTTTATGAGATAAAGAGAAATATATATATTTGACCTCCACTTTTTTTTCCCCCTTCCTCTTTTGATCATACATTGGTTGCCCAACATCGTCCACACGTTATAAGTGGACGAGGAAGGACTGTAATTAGTTTAATTGGAGGCTGTCCAGTTCTCAAAAATAAATAAATAAGTTAGTTATTTGGTGGAAATATAGAATACAACAATGAGACGTACGATTTGACTTTTGAACACTTCAACTATTGGAAATATAGAATACGACAATTAATGAGACGATTTGACTTTTGAACACTCCAACTATTGTGGGGGCAGTCCATTTAATTTCCAAAATTAATGTTAATTAGTATAGTAACATTTATAATTATAGTCTGTTCTTTTAATTTGTAACATAGGATCAGTTAATCAAAAATTTTGGCATATAATCATATAGACTCTGTTTGACAATCAGCCGATTGCATTAGCTATTAGTTGATTTTATCAACGATTAGTTGATAGCAAACTATATGGGTTGATTTAACCAACAAATAATATTAACTGTTTATTTAAAAAAAATTATAAAATTAGCTGTTTAGTATTAATTGTTTATGTGTAAAATGATTTACGAGGATATGACTTAAAAAAAAAGCTTTATAAAGACATGAATATTATATCTTAGCATTTCTTTAAATAGTCTCATAAGAATTTAGATTTCAAAAATATTTAATTTCACATAAATTAAGTTTATAACTCTAATAAAAAATATAGAACATATAATATAATAATAATGTTAATAAATAACAAATAATAATATTATGACTACTATTACTACTTTCTTCCTCCATATTAATTGCAATGTATTAGTGAAGTTTAGGGTACGAGTGTTTGGTGAAGGTAAAGTAATAATAAAAGATAACAACTTGAGTAATTTGTAATACTTTTGGGCACAATCATTTTTTCATCCCTTAACTTCTCAGTCGTTGGAGCAAAACGTTCCTTATAAGAGCATTTTTATAAATAGCATATTGGGTTCAATTTGTTAACCTAATCAACTGATTATCAAATATGATTATTAGTGGTTTAACATGATCAAACAATCAAATATCTACAATCTGTCAGAAAATAGCTGATCAGCTATTTACCAAACAAGAGTTCGTCTGCGAGGGAAGCGACATTTGCGAGCTTCAGGAGGTGTGATGACCTAGATCTAAAAGGAGCAGGAGTTTGTGCGTAAGAGGCGATTGGGAAATTGTAGAAATCTAGGAGCGAGGTGCAAGAGGAGCGATCTGCGAGAGGTGTGGGCGTGAGTGAGATCTGAGAGATCCCCACCTCCAGATCTGACGACCCACCTTAATGCTACATCTCAAGTGAGCTCCTTAGCAACTCCACGGTGGTTGTACCTTTCATCTCGACGTAGGGACCTCCTCCGTCATCTATGGAGAATGTAGAAGCCTCCCGCTCCAAAGATGAATTCCCAGCTTTCAGTACAGAAGTCCTTCGAGGCTTCCCAGAGAGGCATCCTAATGTGTTCCCAAGAGAGGTGGGTATGACTTCTACTCATATGGATGGGTCAAGGCATAAACCGATGACCCAAGACTCCAACTTGAAGAAAGATACAGTGAGTGTGAAGCATAATATAGGAGCATGGAAATCCAAGCCTTAGATTCAATGCAATCAGGGTGCCCTGCAACACTTCCAGAATGTCAAGAAGGATGGAATTTTAACCCTTCACGTGTAACTCCTTAAAGCAGGAGCTAATTTCTAGGCTTTTGCGTTGGTTGGAGTATTCTAGAATAAGCAAATAGCTTTTCCAATTGTGCAAGATTAGGCAAAGGCTCGGTGGAGGAAGAAAGCCTTAGAGAAAGTTATGCTTCGAGATGATGATTTATTCATCTTCAAGTTCAAATCTAAAAGCAACATTCCAGAAATACTGGAATAGGGGCCGTGACATGTCAGTGGGCAGCCATTGTTCATCCAAAGATGGAGACCTGGATTCGATTTTAACAAAGTTAAAATAGAAACTATCCCTTTATGGGTCCAATTTCATAATGTTTCGTTAGAATTCTAGAGTATAGATGGCTTTAGTTCCCTATCAAGCTCTTTTGGCGAACCAATTAGCAGGGAAGTTCAAACAGCCAATATGGAGGGTGTGTATTATGCCAAAATTTGTATTGAAGTGAGGAGGGGCACAACACTTCTTGATCTACTACTTATGATGAAGTTAGGCGAGAATAGTGAATTGATGAAATATGAGGTTAATATTCTTACCCTTGGAAGCCAAGAACTGGGAGGAAAACATGGCAATCGATAGGGAATAAGTTTAAAACAGGGAATCATTATGAAATTATAGAGCCTGACATAGTAGAGGCATCCAAAAGGGAAGCAATTGACTCCCCTATGTCAGTGGTTCATTATAGCCCTATTAGTAAAGGAGATGGAGTTAGGAGGCAAGAATTTGAAGCGAAAATCAGTTATGAGAAGCAAATTTTAGAGGCCAATATACCTTTAATGGACAGGAATTCGATTGCGATGGAGTAATCCCTTGATATGCTATTGGAAGTGTCGGACATGACTTTGGACTATAATGTCGTTAATGGAAGTATAGTTGATGTTGTGAATATTCAACAGGCTAACGATCAAAATTTTATTGTGATTGAACTAGATGAACAGCTTGACAACGTTTCTAAAGAGGCTGAGACGGAGAATAATGCAGTTAATTTGAATATTGATTATGTTGTGGAGATTCAGCATGTTAATGAGGAGTTGCCGGTTTATGTTGTAATTGATGATAGGGTTGGCGCAGTAATTGAAAACAGTGGAGTTGTCTCTGAAGCACCCTTAATGAAGGCATATATTCTTCTTAATGGTGATGTGGATGTTATTAATGGTAGTTTTGATGTGATTGAATGTTCTATAGCTGATGTTACTTGTGTAGTACCTGATATAGTTCCTGTTGAGGCTGTTAAAAATAGTCGTAGTGTAGAGGATGTAATTAGTAGGGAAGGTATTGATGGTAAAGTTATGTTATATTCTGCTATTAGTAAGGCTATAGTTTAAGAAAATGGATTGAAGAATATTTTTCGCAGTTCTATTAAAGTGGATTGCGATGGTTTGAAAAATGAAGTGCATAACTTCACCTCGCATTATTTGAAGCATTGTCAGATAGATTGGGCCAACATGTTGACTCCTTGAGCAATTGTTGGGCAAAATGAGAATTCTAAGGATAGGCTGGAGTCTGAAGAACAAACAACAATGGTAAACTCCAATGATTACAGTGTGGTAAGTCAGGGGACTAGGAATATCGACTCCCAGAATGTAGAACAGAAAATAGTTTCCTCTTAGGAAAGCAGTCTAGATTTGGCAGCAGAAGATAGTAATTCTCCATCAGATGCAGCCCAAATCTCTAACATGCCAAGAAATTTTTGTGTGCAGTCAAAAACTACAAAAAGGAAATCAGCTAAGAAGAGAAAGAAAAATCTCAAATACCAACAATAGGAGATTAAACAATCATCATAAACAAGGAAATGAATCTTGACACTCAACGTCCAACCTAATCTTTCTATGGAGATTAAGTATAAATGGTGTCCTTAGTTGATTTTTTTGTGGACTAACTTGGTGAAGATATACGGCGTTATATAAGAAGTCGGTTTGTCATATTGTCAATATGATCATGGAAGTGAACCGAGAAGTCTCTGAATTACCTCTATCCTCGTAGCCCTAATTTGGAAACACTGGCATCTTTGATATGCAGATGGGAGGCGTCTTTTATCTCTTTTACAATCGATTTGCCTCGGATAACTAACAGTGTCGAATCTTCTTACTATGTTGTTGTTCCAATTGGTTCGTTTGTAGTGTGGAGTGTATTGTCATTGTTATATGGTAGGAGGCTAAGGAGATTACTGCTACTATCTCTTTAACTTTAATCCATCAATCTAATTTTTCATAAAAAGACCATAAATGAATTTAACTATTTTAATTTTGATGTTCAAATAATACATTATTAAAGATTTTAAGAATATAAGTTCATTTCGTCTTTATATTATGCGTCAAAATGAAAAATTATTGGTATATTTTCTGAATTTGGTAATCAACTACTGACTACTGTGTTCTTATCAATAAATGGGAACAAAAAGTCTACGAGAATTAAACTAAGTAGGCCGCCATGTATGGTTTAAAGGTACTTTTCCACTTTATCAACAAAAAAGATAACATCAACTTTGGATGCGATAACTTCTATTGAAAAACTGTTAGCAAATCTACTTTAATAGTTAAATCTATCTAAAGGATGAAATTTGTCCACTAGTCATAAATTTGAATAAGATAATTTAATAACATATATATAGTCTTCAATACAAATAAAATAATATTTATGATGTTTTACTGAAAATATTATTTATTTTGAATTGCCTAATTTAATATTTTTAGAATAAAAATATTTTAGTAAAAATTCAATTTAATCGTAAGATTTAGAGAAGTAATACTTCCTAATTGGCAAAGAACAAATATTATAAATTTTACTTAATTGTTGACTATGGAAATAAATCGTTTTTAATTCTTACCTCAATTAGTGACTTTTGTTTTAACCTAAGTTGACTCGAGAAAGAGACTCCATCTTTTAACTTTGTTTTCCGACAGTAACATCAAATGGAAGTTAAAGTCATTTGTTCTTACAGCTAAAACGCAGCTTGCCATCTTCTAATTACGCGCCATATATCAGGTCCCTACAATTCACGCGGTACATGAAAAAGACTTTCCATCCAATCTCACCTTCTTTTGCCGCCCTGAGACCATTAAGGATTACTGAACTAATTGCTTGTTTTGACTTTTGAGCCACAAATATCTATTGATCAGATCATGCTTATCCATTATCTCCTAGACTAGAGGAACTCAGTATGAGATCAGAAGAGAGAAAATTAAATTATTGGTTTCTGATGAACACTACAACATAGAGGAATTCTGAGCTCAGATTCGGACAAATTCGTTAAAACCATTGCTATTGTATTAATGAAACATATGAACATTAGATTTGTACCGGGCCAACTTGTTAAGATTATGATCGAAGTGTTAAAAAACAAACATACAAATTACAATAACTTTTCTGATTTTATAAACTTCACAGTAACTGTGACTGAATCTTCTTTGACGGTATCCAAGTGCACTCCATGTGTCTCCAACGGCAATTCCAGTGAGTCGAACACTTCCTGCGACTCGGTTCTCCTATTAAATGATTTCTCATTAATTGTGTCCAAAAGTGGCTTCCAGTTTCTACCACCGCCATAGGACTTGTCCAAGCCATAAGCCGTCAGGATTGTTCCTAATTCCTCACACCTTTTTGGACTGCTTCCCGGCGAATTCCATACCGGAGTAACAGACCCTTTTGGAGTGGCTTTTGGAGTGGACAAAGGAGTGGTTTTGGCCTGATCATTGGCTTGCACACACTTAAAGGACTTGGCTATGGCAGTGAGCTTACTTACCGTGGCTGCAAGGTCTGTGGGAGTGCTAGTCTCGAACGTTGTGTGAGGCACCAAGAAGTAGATTTTGCCTTGCTCGAGTTCTGCACCGGCTTTGAGAGGTTTACAGCCCGGTGTTAGAAGCTGAGCCGCCGTGCACACGAAATGATTCGAAGTTTTGCATGTGACTTCTCTAACTGTGACAGGATAATCAAACACCTCTACATATCCATTCAAGTGAACCACTTTGCTTACATTTGATTCAGGCAATGCTCCGGTAGACACACATGCACCCATCTTCTCTCTCTCTATTTGCTCTTTTTGCGTCGCTATTACTTGCCGGCTTAGGCTTCCGCACCTGTGAAAGGCACTTATTTATAAGTAGTTAGGCAAGTGGGCGTGAGACGAACGGCTAAAGGATTGACTTTTTCGGCTTCAAACATTGCTTCTATTGCGTGTATTATGGTCTTATGTGTTAGATTTTTTTTTGCCTAATTCAGTCAAGCACAAAGGGGATGGAAAAACTGAGCTCAAGGCAGGATCCTGGAAATTGCAAGTAAGAAAACAAAAAGAGAACGGGTCCCTGGACAGCAACCGTGTCCGTCTGATGACACAAAATATCTGTAACTGGACTAACTATTCTGATTATGAAAGTCATCTCTTTTGACTGCTTTCTTCTGATGCAAAAAGTTCTTACCGTACGCGAAAAGTTCTGAAGCTTTAAGTTTTTTTTTTTTTAATAAAAAATTTATAGATACCGATTTCCTGTTCTTTAATAATTAATACAGGTTCAGTGCTTGACGAAGTCAAGTTCAAGCCAGAGATTAGACTTTGAAAGACCGGTCTGTCATTGGGAGGTATACTTGCAGTCCATACCTGGGTCAGAGAAATATTTTTGCGGTCCAAAATGATGGGTTTTCCATGCCTTGTGGAATTTCATACGATGACGAACCTATGTTCAGCGTCTAAATTGGGATTCAAATCTTCGTATAGTTTGGAGTTTGCTGACCAATTCTCACGGTCACAAACTCACGGTGGTTGACTGACTTATATTTCCTGATCTTTTGGTCTGTTTTTGAATGATTTGCTCGAATATGATTTTAGGAAATTATAACCAACAGTACCATTTTTTGTTTAAAAGATAAGTCTCTTGCTGCTAACTAGTTGATTGGAGAAGGAGGTTTGTTTTATTGCTAACATACTAGTTGATTGGAGAAGGAGGTTTGTTTTATTGCTTTAGTGGAGTTAAGAATCACATGAAATGAAACATTCTTGATAAGAACTAAATGATGTTTGGGATTTCATGCTTGTTTAGATATCACAAATTGTTGTAACATGACACAGAAAAGTAGGTACTGTCGAAAACATTAACAGGGTCAGACGATGTAAATCTAGTTAGTCAAAATGGGAATAGAATCTCGAATGGGGGAAAAGATAATGTACAATTCATGTTTCAATTTACACAATTCTCAGTTCTTTTACAGAAGATCCAATCATCGAGTGCACAAATAATCCCCCAAAATTTTTTTCTATACTAAATGTAGAACATAAACTGCCAAAATGTAGGAAAAAATGGACAACAAAATCACCCACCCTTTGGAAGCAACACTAACAACTGGTTAGCCTCCAACTCTAATAAGTCAGCCTAAAATGCACCCTCTACTCGTTGCTTGCTCCTGCACACAAGAATTGTGTGGAGCGATCGTACCTTAATGTCACAGCATTTGAGGAGTGGGTGGGGAGATCAAAAGCAACTGTGGCTTCAACCAAAGAATTTTTAATAGTCAAAATTTCTCTCTCAAAATGCTGTATAGTTGGAGAAAAGCTGTAACAAGTTATCCACAGCTTCTGGGTAGAATTTCCTGGCGAATAAGTAACATGGCCGTTTGATACCATTCCATAAGCAAGGCTGCGACTGAACTTCCTTCTGTAGATAACATGGTAAAGGAAAAATTACGTGCATGTCATTTAGAATTCAGCCGACTGCTTTGTAAAGATGCATAAGGACTGTCTTTAAAACTGTACCTTTTCATCACTTGTCACATGTATGCTCGTATCAATCGACTGCGGACAAAACATCATTGAGGAAAGACATGAGAAGCGTGCAACTAGCCATTCAAGAAAAATCATAGCTTTCTTTCACGTTATGTTGGAGATTATGCTTAAACCAAAATGCAAACAGAAAAGCTGTGGATCCACCATGACCCTAACCATCATACTTGTGGAAAGTTAAAGAAGATTTCCAAAACATTGTGTTATCAGTTTTAGAAACCGACTCTCTAAAAAGTCAGCAACCAACACATGGATTTACATAAACAAGCAAGAGTGGAATCATACCGTGATGTTCTTTACAAGTTCATAGGTTACATCATCAGCCCTGTAAGATTTTGGATGCCACTTTCTCTCAGACCAGTCAACATGTGTCACTGACCAGTTGGCAATGCCATCGGGGTCAACCATCTAAATTCAAATGAAGGAGATAATCCACAATAAGATACGGGAAAACAGTATAGTTTGTGATGGAATATACAGAAAGATCCTCACATGGAAAAATGTCGGTAAATAATGCTCATCTGCAATACAATTTTTCCCATCCAGCCCAGGCTGCAATTATGAACAAGATACAGATCAATGTTGTTGTCTGAGCCGCAAACAGATTGCCTATATTACAAAAGCTCTTATGCATATTATTAAATATATTATGCCAATCATTCATTCAGTGAACTGTAAAGTTCATAATGTGATGAAAGGTGGCTATTTTGGCACTTTCTTCAGGAAAATTATGGAATAGGTTTCTCAATAACGAAGCAGAGACAAATTTTCCCAATCTAAACTATTGTATAAATAGGAATTAATTTAGTGCACAAGTTAATTATTGTTGACCTTCAAATCATGAGAGCCAGATATAGTTCCTGCAAGCAAAATTGAAATAATAAAAGGTTGCAAGGCGTTAAAAAGTCATTCAGAATTGAACAAGTATCTTTACCCGTTTCTCGTTAAGCATTAGATATTTTGCGAATACGAGAATGGATAAGAGAGGAAAAGGAAAAGGCCACAGCCTCAAAAAGGGTTGAGAAAAGCAGACAGAAGTAACTTAAAGTTCTCTATCTTTTAGATGATGTTAAGAACAAACAATAGAGAGCTGCAATTAAGTCTGTGCATGCAAAACTACCACAACCAAGATACGTAACTAAGGAGGAATTAATAAGCCAAACAAATTCAAGAAGTAGATCTTTAAGTGATTCTTCAAGAAGAGATCAAGAACCAAGAGCACAATTGCACCCTTGTTAACAACAAATATCAAGAACAACAATATCCTACACCACAACCACGTATAGTGGGAGGCTTTCTCAATAGGAAACAAGACTAGAAACATAGAAACTTCAATAAAAGACGTCATTTAAAGGAGAATTACCTTGCAGTAATCACGGAATTTCGAATAATAAAGATTATCAGCCATAACTATCAGTGCATGCTGTCGCTTCATTGAGAACCACTGCACAAATTCCATACATCAGCAGCTGTGAGAAAATAGAACTTCAAAACAAATTACGGAAGTTCCTGATATCTGAACCAATAGTCTCTTTGTCCGTGAACTATGTGCAGAGTTTCTAACTATCATAGCATCAAAGCTTAACTACGGTTAAGCAAACAGTAAGGTTTGTACTCGATCACGAGAACACAAAACAGCCAGTAGGCCTCCGACCAATACTTAATCATGTGGCATCAGAGAGAGGAAAATGATATAATGCAAAATTTCTTCACGTCCCCCATATAGAAGGGAGAGGTCACAATGAAACTGTAGGTGAAAAGAACTAAAGAAGAAATTAAGACATAATGCAATCATATCAAAGTCTAGATCTTAATGTTGATCTATACCTGCGCCCCCTTTCTGAAGTCATTCATCCGGACCTCAGGTAACATGTGATTTGAAAACCTACCATTCCCATGTGGACCAGGATCATTAAAGCTGAAACCAGAAAAGCAATACCCATCAGCAATGGCAATATCATCAACTGCAATTAAATTAGAATTCTGTAGCAACAAAGTGAGCAATACTGGCAACAGACATGGAAACTTTGACACTTACCAATCAACATAGCTGACATTTGTGTACATGAGATAGTTGTAGACGTAGTCAAACTTATGCAATGGAACACAACTGCCATGCCAGAGAAGGACTGATCAATATTTGACAATAAACTACAGATACGTTGCAGTTTAACCATGAGCGGAGGATTAACAAGAGGAACCATTGACCGTCCAAGATCACCTGTCAGAAAGTAGCACAAAATGTTGGTTTTCAGGATCTTGAAGAGCACTTGCCAGAAGTCGTCTCTCAGCATCAACCATTGAAATCTTTCCCCATACGACCTGCAAATGCAGTGAACATCAGAAGTAGCCTAAAAAATCAAAGCTTTTCAACTGTTAGATTGCTTGACATTCAAGTAGATGTTTGGATTAGAAAATAGAAGAAAAGAGACAACATTCAAAAGTGGACATGGATATTTAAACATAAAAATTACAACTGTCTACGGTAGCAAAGAAATTGTCATTTAGCATACAAATAGGGAGATCAACGGAGACAAGGATTCAAAAAAACAAAAATAACTTCATGATTAGGAAAGTCTTGTTTTCAGATCATATATCTTTTATCGTGCCCAGAACACGAGACAAACAAGTTACAGATAATGAGAAACATAAAATTCAAGATGGAGATTAATCTAGAAAAGGTAACAAGTAATTGACTTCCTCCATAAGGGCATAAATCATATTTCTAGTACATTAGTTGATAATTAAAAATACGGGATTGTCCAAATACAAGTAAAATATCAGGAAGTTGGTGATTCTCAAAGTAACATAACAAATGGAAAATTTTGTATAAACACAATAGATAAACAAAATGCTTTTTTTCTTTGTTCATGAAGCAAACTGAAAATCAGAAAAAGTTTACTATTACATCCACAGTAAAGTAACAAGATATCAAAGTTTATAAACCTGGTCACTCCTAATGTCCCGATTAATGAAATAACGGCTCACATGAACTGGTTTTTCCTTGGAAGCATGAACATAAACAGAGAACCTGCCTTCATGACCCTGCCAAGAAAGACTCATTAGCTTGATCTAAATGTGATTAGAAGTGTTTAATCTCACTAGCTGCAAAGATGGAAAATGCAGAAATTGAATTTCCCTATCAGTAATAGTAGCTCCACATGCTTCAAACGGCAGGAAACTACGTAGTTGCAGTAATCAGTAACCACCCACCATTTCCACTTCTTTTACGCAGAAGAAGCTTTTACTTTCAAATGAATGCAAACGATTGTAGTATTTACCACAATTCGTAGACAGAAAAGAAAAACTTACGTGGAAGAACTTTTCCCATAACTTCTCAAAAGGTAATGAGCCAGGAGTCAAGAACATAAAAGCAATTTTAGCATTTTTCACTTCAACATGAGGTGTTTGCAGAATTTCCCTGATCACGATACGAGATGCAATCTCCTCATCTGTATATATCCTTGCAGGAGGTGGAAGCCAACCACTGAGACCCTTGCAACCATTAGAAGAAAACAGGTAGCAAGCAGCACTGCGTTGGGGTGGATATATATAAGCGCAAAGTAGAAACAGGCAAAACATTGGCAGCAAGACAATAATCCAGATTGGTCTCTTCAATGGAGGGCGATGGCGAGGCCCTGGCAAGGTATGTACATCACCCATGCCCAAACGCCACATCTTATTAGTCTTCATCTAATACAAGTGCATCAAACGTTCATCTAGAGGTGATTCATTTCTTTGCTCACGATCTCATCAACCAGTCCTCAAACAAGGTATTATAATTCAGCAGCCAAGAAAAGAAATCCCCAACTGATAATTGCGGAAAAACTCTGAACATGAAAATTAAACAGATGAGCATGTAAACCACAACATTCAATAAAACGAAAGCAACAACCTCCTTAATTCATGAGACATGAACAGATACAAAAATTCAAACCAAAAGAATCTATGCTTCATAGCAACTAATAGTCAAACAAAACTCATTTCGGTGGTCTCGTTACCAGAAAATCTAATCTTAAAAATTTCCTCTTCTCATATCGCCAATCATTAGATTAGATGACCATAAAACACACAAAAAAGAAAAATAAAATTGAATGATATTAATAATAAGAATAGAACAAAGTGAACAGGAAGCAGAAAAAGGAAACTTCAAAAATAAAACAAGGATGAATGAGTAAACCCTGAGATTCGCGGTCGTCAACTTCCCCAACTGCTAAACCAAACCGAGTCGGTACTTTCTGTATTTATTCAATCTAATGCGTATTTAAAAAAGCAATCTTCGACCAAAAGTCAAACCAATCGGAGACAAATTAGATGCATGAACAAAAATAACAAAAAAAGAAGTTCAATCGAAGCACGAAATCAAGTACTCGTTCAAAATCCGAATTCCAAAAATGCACACTCAATTTACATGTTTCAAGTCAACCCCCTCCCCTCCCGTGAATCATTGCAAATTTTCAACGAGTTTAAGCTGCTCGGCTCCAAAGAAAAACGAAAGAGAACAAAAAGAAAAGAAAATACGACATCACTTTTCTGCACGACCAACGTTAACTCGGATTCATGCAAAAACACCTCGCATTTCGAAGACCGGTTCATCAACGGTCAAAAAGATTACGAACACGCAAATAAACTATTGTATTGGAAATCTCCGCCCAATCACTGTAACCAACATACATCAAAGCAATACACACGCAACGAAGCGAAAACTACCTGGAGCTAAAAACAGATCTCCGAATGAATGAACCTTGATCTGAGGAGTTGATAAGAATTGTGAGTGTTCAAGATCTAGGGCACAACAACGCAACAACACAAAGGAGATAGAGAGAAATTATATAGAAAATATTGAGACGAAGAGACGGAGATGGAGAGAGGGAGAGAGAGATAGAGAGGGAGTTTTCTGATTTATGAATAAATTTTTATTAACGATGTATTTGTGAGTGTTTTGATTTTTATAAACGAGTCGTTTTGGGACTGTCTCTATATATTTATACACATTTATTTGTCTAATTAAATAATTATTTTTCTTCTCTTTCTTATTGGTTGTTTTATCAAAACAGATGCAAGCAAGAGCACTTCAGCCGGCGAACTCTTCTATTCTGTCCTAATGATTGCAGAAACCACACTCTCAACCGGAGCGCGTTCACTCCACTTCCCAACGGTTGACCAGTAGTTAGTTAGAATGGATTAGGCTATATATATACTTAAACATTAATAACTTTTTATTAGGAAATCTCGAGGACACATAATTAAGATGCCTAGTTCATATGTTTGTCAAGTAGGACTTGCTGTAAGAAATTAATTTTATTGTCATTTGAAGTGTTAACTTTTTTTAGAAAAGATTATCATTTGAAATATAAATTAATAAATTAATTTTTATGTTTTATATAATTAGTTAAATATTGATAAGATATTTTTCTTTTGTCCGGAGGAATATTAAATATTAAATATAACATTAAATATTCTCTCCGATTCATAATAAGTGTCGTTTTAGAGGAATGCATATTTATTAAGAAAGTTAATGAAATATTTGATATACTCTTATTAATTACATGTTAAAGTGCCTTCAAAATATAATCTGTGTAATTAAGATGTGAGAGAAATTAAAAGGTAATTTTGAAAGTAAAATTATAAATATGTATAAAAAGTCACAAATGATACTTATTTTAAATAATTAAAATCTCTCTAAAACAACACTTATTATATATAAGAAGAAGTATTAAATATAAGGTTGATGTCAAATAATACGAAGAAGATGCTAAGAAAAGGCATTAAATGAGTCTCGTACTAGCAAGAAAACACGAAAATTATTATGTTTGGTTGAGGGGGCGGTTGTTGGTGACGCCGCACGTGACAATCAAAATCTGTACGGTTTCATTAACTTATAGTATACGCGCGTCGCTTTGGGTTACCGAGAAAACGAGAAAATTCAGACCAACCGACAGTTGGCGACACCGTAACTGTAACAGCTTTACCGTTAACATCGATATTTTTCAGTGCAAATGATAAATATTTTATGAAATTTTCTCCATCTTTATTAATATAACAATAATTCTTAAACAAGTTCTCGAAATAATTTAATTGACTGATGAATGATTTATGCGTTATTTTATTTTTCATTAGTTTCATTAGTCTTTTATTCCCCGAGAAAAGTATAACATCGAATTATTTTTATTAAACTTTAAAATAATAAATCTCACGTTCAAATATAATTAATGAGAAGTAATTAATTCTAAGGTGCATAATTTATTTTTTAAGACATGAAATTAAATTAGTAATGAGTTCGGGAATTATTTTTTTATAATGATAATTAACATGTCTATAGTTCAACTCTCTAAATATAAACATGAGAGTTGACATATGATCCACGGTGGGAAAGATAATTAAAATCCTAAAAAATAAAACTCCGTTTATAATATAATTATTGGTTTTGTCCACCGCCATGCAACTTGGAATCATGGATCATAAACTAAATCTGCAAAAAGAACATACACAGCAAAAGAAACGCAAATCCCAAATTTGCGTGAAAGGCCAAAATACAGGCCGAGATGGTCAACACTTTATTTGCCAAATGGAACAAGAGTTTTTGGTTTTCTTCCCACCAAGCATTTAATTTAATGTCCTTGTTAGGAAAAGTCATGCTCTGATCTCAACGTTCGTAGCAGCTACGAAAGTTTCTATACGTACAACTATTACTTAATTCCGGCCATAGCAGCTACGAAAGTTTCTATACGTACAACTATTATTAATTCCGGCCACCAATATAGATTAAAAATCATTAAGAACATTTGTTCATGGTGGAAGATGAGCTGTTGACACCTGCATGTGAGATCCACGACCAATGCATTAACTGCTTAAACCTGCTTATATAATCCAATCTACTAAGATAAGAGTCTATTTAATCTAATGCATGCCCCTTTTATCTTCTTCATAACTTGTTCTTTATGACCCATCAAACAACTTCTGCAATCTATGTCGAAGAAGAAACTCCAAAAGTCTGAAACATGGTGACATTTCAAAGTTAAAAATCTTAAAGAAGTTTTTGACCGTTGAAAGGTAGAGTAGTAGCTACCAAATCAAAATAGAACACCAACTAGGAGAAGATAATCTGCTGAACTTTCTTTAACTTCTGTAATCTGGTTTTGAATTTTTCAACTTCCCGATAATATAAAAAAAATACTACTAACATATCATTAGAGTACTTGAAATGTCAAGTTACTGACTTCTATGACCTAATACATGCAATTATAATAAACCAGAAGCTTACATGGATAATGCTCAGGAGCCACCATCTCTCGGTTGTTCATCTTGAATTGTATTTCAAGTTTGACCGAATCAGAAAAATTGGCTGCCCCAACAAAAAGTAGACATTTCGGATAGGAGGAGTTTGCCTGCTCCTTCTTGCAAGTTCTTGAGCAAAGTAATATTTAGAGAAGAGGGTTTAGCTTCATTGTTCTAAACAAAACAAATGACTTCTACTGGATGAACATCCTAATTGCCAGCATCTGAGTTAATATCGCGAAGCAGGATAACTTCTTTTCCTACGGTGCAACTGATTGCTATGAGACTTATGACTTCGGCTTTTAGTCCTTTTGCTGCAAATGAGACGTGAAACTTTATCTAGAAAAGTACAATCATGATAAGATTCAATGTGTTTATATATAGATCGCTACTAATTATGACTAACCTGGACACACAGTAATACAGAGTAAACAGGAAGATAACTGGTAGGGCCAATATAGCAGAGGCCTGAATCAAAAAATGTCATAACAAGCAACTTATTAAGCATCATCTTCTGGTTAAAATCCAACATGAAAATACAAATATGAGGTCAAATTCAAAAGCAATGTGACTTAACGAATACGTACAGCAGGCCAAGCAAGCTCCACATTTGCTAATGGCCTTGTTAGCTCATTGCGTTTAAGCATAAATTGTACCTAAGATAATGAAGAGTTAAATGCAAATTCCAACAATTCACTTCAGAGATCTACTGTATTCTCAAGAAGAATTCAGAAAACTGTCCACAATTGAGTCCTATTGTTGTTGTTTAAGCTAATTAGGGTCAATACTTGCTCAGAACGTCACAACTTTGTTGGACTAATGTGTTTGATTAAGCCAATTATGGCTAAATGCTTTGCTTACTGATAACTATTAGCGAAAAATATTCCTGAAGCTTTTTGAACTTCTTCTTGTCCACTTTGTTATTACGTACATGGTGTAGTTAACTGCAGCGTTACCTTATGATGGAGTGCAGACACAGCCGTGATAAAATCTCTGCATGTGCGAACTATGATTTTCACGCACAGCTTCAATACAGCAAGAACTTTATCAGAATGTGATTTTATTGTGTTTAATACTTGATTGTTGTACGAGTCACCAAACTTCTTAATTTCCTGAGATTATAGGACAATATATTAGAAGGAAAGTGTAAGAAATAAGTGGAACTAAAATGAATCAGAAGATACGCTTCACTTACAGTTATATAGGGAACAGCCGTTTCTTTTAGATCTATAACTTGTTGTCTGGTGAAACTCATTAATCTATGGTAGAACTCACATGTAAAAAGTGTTTGAAAGCATGCTTCAGGATCATTCTTACAGCCAATCAGTTGGTCCTTCAACTTTGCAATCCATTTCTTCAAGTTATTCATAATAAGCACATCAGTAAGTAAGAAGGCATGCAAATTCTGAAGGCATACTACCATGAATAGAACTTCTTCACAAGCCATTAAAATATCACCTTTCATAACAATGCTTTCATTAGATTGTAACAACTCACAGTAGCAATTGCTTCAAGATGACCTTAAGCCCATTTACTACTTTGACTTTTATTTTGTCCAATGAAACATTGGAACTAATAGTTTAATCAATCAGGGAATTAGATTCTTCGGATCCAAGATCCAGCACCAAACTGTCGTTTGATGATGGAATACCTAAATAAACTAACAGTTATCAAATATTAGATTTTAAGTTGAACTTTCAAGATCAGAAACCTGTCTAAGGGCCATGTCCAAAGCTGGTCTCAAACATTCATCCCATCGAGTCAATAGGTGATGCTGTTTGCAACAGTAAGCAAATAAATTAGTGAAGGTAGAAAACGATCACCCAATACATTACAAACTACATGATTTACCTTTAGATATTCAAAGTGAACTGCCAGCCAACTGGGAAGCCATTCCCCTTGAACCTGATTATAGGGAGGAAACTTATACTTGCAACTCCTTATAGAACAATAAGATTTCATTTTTTTCTAGCATTTGATCATTTATCATATACACGATATAAGGCAACAAAGAACTATTCCGGCAATGCCAAGGTAGGCGGTAGAAACGCAAGTGAAATCCACAGTTTATAAGTTGGAGGTTGGGGGATGGGGACTGGAGGGCATTTGGGGATAGGGCAATTGGAAGGCTCAAAATATTTATAAAAGCAACCCCAAGATATTAAGAAAAGTAGTGTACCTTGTTTGATTTTCTAGTCATTGTATGTAACACCAAATTTGCCTTCATAAGTTCCTCCTGTAAACATCATGGGATCAGTAATAGCAGCTATTGAATAAGAGAACTGCAGCTTATAATTGCTAACAAACCTGGGCCACTTGCAATGCATGTTCTGTTTCATCAATTCGACCTTTTTGTTCTTTGTTAATCTCTTGAAGCTGAACATCATGAGACAGTAAGAGGAATAACATCATTTCATTCTACAAGCTGAAAAGAAAATGTAGGACCCCACCAAACAGTGAAAGTACTAAGTGAAATTTACATCTTCTACTCTAAAGTTGAGCTCCTGTATCTTTCTTTCAGCTATATGTGCTCGGTCTTCAAGTGCATTCTTTTTCTCATTCTGAAATTCCACTTCTTTCCTAAGTTTGTCAACCTGTCTCCAAGGTTGAGAGCTTAACTGATTGATGCAAACAAGCAAAATTACACGACAATTCACAAGTGACTAGCCTGCTTTTCAAGTTCAGCAACTCGAATATAAGACCAAAGCGTCTGTTCCTTGGCATCATTAGGCCCTTCAAGCTACAATGGAATATATAATGAGGGAAAATAATAAACTGTACGTCAATGAAATCAGTTCCATTCACTCCCACAATGAAGTTTAAAACATTATGAAGAAAGGAAAGAGTTGACAGTAGAAACAACTAGAGTCTCATGTTGACTTCCCTCAATCTTTTTATGCAAGACTACTACATTTCTATCTAGAGAAATAGAACTTTTGCAGAAAAAAACCTGAAACCTTACCTGGAAAGATTCTAACTCACTGTGCAGCAGTGATATAACTTCTGATTTCTCTTTAATAATTTTCTCCAACTGTCTAATCTTCTCATCCTTGCTTCTAAGTTCACGTGTCCTCTCCTCGATACGTGACTCTTCAGAAACATAATAAAATGGACGAAAAGATGGACTCGGATGTTATAAATAATGGAAAATTATCTAAATCACTGAGAAAATGTGGCCTGGGGAAAGTTGGGGAAGCACTCCCAGACAAGCACAGTACTCAGAGAAAATCGAAAAGATCATTGTAGAATCTTATTCAACTTATGTGGTCGATCACTTTCTTAGAAGGATGCTCATTCAGTAAGAATTCCCATTTAAACCCAGATTCAAAATCTATTGCAATTAGAAAAATTCCTGTAGTATAAGTAAGCACTCTTATTGGTGTTGGAAGTATAGGCAACCTATATTTGGGATAGTTCCAAAACTCTGATTTGAATAGGGGTTTTTATGTTGGAGACTTTAAACTTCTCTAGCAACATACTGCGCATGTACAATACTCTCTCGTCTTCTTGTCAACTTAAAAACATTAGTACAACAAATGAAGGAATTATCTCTTCCTCAGTCCAATTAGGTGCTATTAATAAGCAACAACTGTTCTATACTTCAAAAAACTCGTTTGTATAACCATCACTCATATATAGTCGAAACTTCCCCAAAAGAAGAACTTTTAGAAATGAACGTCAATATATCACTAAGATTAATTGACATCAATGCCAAGAACAAGATGATTGGTCCTTTGAGTTAATATAAAACTATCATATAAGTAAACAACATACGCACACAAACACACACGCGCAAGAATATATGTACATACGCAGTACTCAACAACGACACAGAGCATATCCCTGATCAACCCACGTAGTTGACACAACAACTCTAAACAATCCGACAAATGCCAAGTAACCCACTTTGCAAAAGCACCCAGAAGACACATTAAGCAGCAAGAAAGAGACATGAAGAGCTAAAGAGACAGAACCTAACAAAGCAATCTCAGACTTGAGTTGACCGAGAATACTTCCCAGAGACATGTCTAGGCCGTCTTCGCCATGAGGCTGTGGCTTGGAGGTAGTTTCGGCGAAACAGAGAGCTGACAGAACGCAGAAGATGATCAGTGGTTTAGTTGAGAGCGCCATTGCCAACTAGGTGAAGGCTTCTGGAGAGGGAGAACCAGAGCAAGAAGTAACAGAGAAATATAAAACATTTGTTTCAATTTTGAAAGTAACCTGCTGTCCAACATTTGGCATAATAATAACATTAAAAAAACTAAAATAATATAATATATTATGTAATTTTTTAATCAAATTATGAATTTTAGGTATATAATCTTTTGCAGATTTTATTTTAAATTAATAGGCAAACAATAATTCTTTTGCTTTTTATACGAGGATTTGAACTTTTTGACTTATTAGAGATTTATTATAACTCCTAAAAAGATAAAACTATTTTTTCGGTCAGATATTTTAAAAAGTCTCAATTATAAGAAGATGTTTTTAAATTATTTATATCCAGACTAATTTTTATTCGTATCATGTCAATCCATAAAAGATAAAGTATTAGTCAAACAAATTTTTTTATTTCAAAACTCAAATTTGAGATCTCTAATTAAATGTTAGAGTGGTGAATCACTTTTACCGTTATAGTACATAGGTTGATTGGGATGGTAATGGCTTGAGGAATTAGATTTTTTGTTCAATTTTACTTTGTTTTATTCTATTTTATGAAATTTCAGGTATTTATTTTGTGAGACTTACTTATATAAATAAATTACTAAAATTTATTAGATACAATAAAATACCATAATATTAAGCAGAGGATAGAAATGAAATTATGACTCGACGCTATGCTGCC
>JANZLX010000008.1:1377089-1391455 GCA_025531955.1 Erythroxylum orinocense | reverse complement strand
TGATTGGGATGGTAATGGCTTGAGGAATTAGATCTTTTGTTCAATTTTACTTTGTTTTATTCTGTTTTATAAAATTTCAGGTATTTGTTTTGTGAGACTCACGTGAGCTTTATGTAAATTATATATAAATAAATGACTAAAATTTATTAGATATAATAAAATACATAATATTAAGCAGAGGATCTGAAATGAAATTATGACTCGACGCTATGCTGCCAGGAAAGAAAAAGAAGTGGACTCACAAATAAACTTTTGACACATAACATTTTTATAACCCAAACAAAAAAGAGGCCCTGAAATAAGAGTTACGACGGATTAACCTTTTGAATACTTGAAAGTGGAAGATGCTGACATGAAAAAACAAAGAGCCAAGGAGAGCCAAGATCAACTCGCCGAGTTCGATCCAAGAGGAGCGAACGTAGAAGATGATCGGCAAGTCATTCTTGGCTCTAACTCCACTCTTTGATCTCTTCATGCGAGCCATCTTGAACAGATATAATTGGTTTTCCGTCAGATGTCTATTTATAATAGAAATTTTGCATCATACGTTCCCAAGAACCAGAATATGTTCCCCATAATTCCACCAACTTTGCTTAGAAAGTGAACTCAGTAGAAGTTGGATAAGTCAACTGGGAATTCATTCTTCATATATCGTTTAGGTGTCAGTAAGTGGCTGGTTTTGTATTCTTCCATGGCTGACCAGTGATTTTGACTCGATGTATGCCTCCAAGAAAATCTGAGAAAAAGTGCTTGGAGTTGGAGATAAGACCTTATACTGCATGCCACTGTCATCTATCTTGATGTTTGAGGAATAAGTTCCCAGTTGACAAATTAATGACGGCAACATCAGTCTCTTGAGTTCATATCAAAAGTAGAGATTATTGTTCGAGTATTTATCAGATAAATCGGTGCAATCGTACGAAAAGGAGAGTAGAGAACAAATTTGATATGGAGTTAGCTAGATAGCTAGGTGCACTGATACCCTATTCTTGTATTCCCCTGGTCTTATCTCTGCCTATCCTGCATGTGTAATATATATAGAGGTAAACAACTTTCATGAAGACTCAAATTCAAGGTCACCCACCACAAGTGAGCATGAGAAATAGTAATGCTTTGCATGTGGCTTGCATGAAAATATAAAGAGTGGAGATTGAGCCAAGAATGGGTTGCCGCTGATCAGGAAATTAACTCACCGGCAACTCGTTCTCGGCTCTATTTTGCTCTTTATTTTCTTCATGCGAGCCTCCTCCAGAGCTCAAACCATCGACTCTCTACTTATTTGGTCCATATTATCATTTGTTATCATCATTCGTTATGGTGATCATGCATGCATGTTACTTTGTTTAATCTTATTTAATCCGGTTGATGGTCGTCCTTAATTTGATAAGGTCAGAAGTCTTACCTAAATCCTTGGCAAGTCTTGTTACTTTAGTGCTGGGAAATGGTCTACCTGGATCAACAGGTTGGTATCAATTTTTATTTTTTAAAATTAAAAACTCAAGTTTAAATTAATTAAATGTAAAATGGATTGATTCAAATAATTCAATCAAAATATTAGTTTAATTATTTTTATTTAAATGATATTATTATAATCTTGACTTCATCTAAATTTTAACCATCTTTAATTAAATTTAATTTTGTTATTAATTTTTATAAAAATCTCTTTATTAGTTAAAAATAAAAATACATTTAATTTTGTTATTGACTTTTATTAAAAACCTCTCTATTAATTTAGAATAAAACTGCGTATATTAAATTTCGTCGGACCGGGTTTGACAAAAAATTTTCAGGATTATTATTTTTGTTGTTTTGTTACTCAAAAGGCCAACTTGAATTCAGCCAACTATTATAATAGGTTTAAAAAAACATTGCCACTTTGAGACTGATTAAACTTTAAAAAATTAACTTAAATCTAATTAAAATCAAATTAGATTCAAAAACAATTCAAGCTAATTTACAACCCCTATTTGATTATAAATGCTTTTTGCTCCCATATAGAATAGGTCAACACTTTCACTCTTTACATTCTATAACGTCCTCCTTCACCCATTTCAAGTGTCCTATACTCTCAGACGAACCAAAATGCTATAAAAAGTGAAAAAGAAAGAGCCTTATCCGAATCAAGCTTCATGATGCTAGAAAATTGCATTGACAAGAAGGCAACGCACAAGTTTGAATTCATGCTTAATTTCTTTCATATATGCACATACTATTGCAATTCTTGATGACTAGAATTTTTATAAAAGATATTATCAAAGCCTTCAAGATTTTGATTAGCCACTGTTAATCCAATCTGCAACAAGCTTTAAGTAAGATGCAATAGTGATCTGAAGGTCTATTGGGGGAGAAGTAGAGAATTCACATCGACATACTTAAAAGAACACACCTTTATTTTCCCAGATAACAAGTTCAAGAACAAAAGGATAAACCAACATTCAGTAGAGACGACAGTATGTTTATCCACGTAAATCACTAACTAATATAAAAATCACAGATGAGCGAGTATCTTAGAACATCTCTTGTTATTGCTGACCATAAAGCCAAAAAGGAAAGTGCATCTTGCTTCAGGCAATGACATCTGCCATTGACCCAATTGTGTCACATTTCCAACTTCATCTGCAAAAACATGATGAAAATAAGAAATCTCTGAAATATTACAATGGATTGAAATGATTATAGCCAATCATTCTCAGAAAAAAATGATTTAACTTTCAGGCAATCGAGTCCCAATTGAATGATTCGACAGGATAAAATATGAAAATTATCCAATGAAATCAAAGGTAGAATCTGTACAACTCATGCATACTCCATAATGATCTCTTTGTTTAGTTGCCATAAAAATATGCGAAATCACTTAAAACTCTTCAAATTTTATGATTATTTCAGTCATGGTTTGAAGACTAAAAATTCATCCCTTTAAAGGAAGATATTCTAATAAACGGTACAAAGATAACTAAACAGCACAAAGAATGCAAATCTTGGTCTAGACTAGCACATACCTCTTGTGCCTCTGAACAAAAGGTGAATTCTTTGCATCTTCGTCTGGAAAGGATCAAGTCAAATCAGAATAAAGAACAGGTCTTTTAGATGCAAGCATGCATGTGAGCTCTGTATTATATCTGTGTTCTTGTGTTTGTGAAAGAGAGGTACATAAATATATCAACAAACTGCAGCTGAAATCAAAGCATTGCTATTTCCGTGATTGTAGTACTTCCAAACTTATTATGAGGATTGCAGGTATGTTATGTGCAGGCTCTACCAGGTTCGCACTAATGACCAGAGAACTGTTCATGATATTAACTTAACAATCTTTACTGTACCATTTAGCTCCACTTAAAACTGTTATATCATTAATGATACTATGAAAGAAACTATTAGTTCTTGAACACTTGTTCAATCACAAATATTATAAAGACGATGAATTGAAAGATGAAAACTCAGTGTCATTTTCATTAACAGAAAAAGAAAACCCCCAGCATAAGATTAAAAATAAAAAAGGAAGACTCTTACTCAAGGGGGCAACAAGACAAAAAAAGATAGTTCCTCACAACATTGGCTTCAAATATTATCTGAGGGCCATTTGCAGTTCATCTATAGACTTCTATCTCTCTATCTATTCACTTTCAAAAAATAAGGCAACACCCACTCATGCTCGCACAATTAGACATTCAAGCTAATTGATATCCAGATTTTTTATATTAAAACTTTTCTCTAGAAATAAAAAAGATATCCATATTTTTCATGTTAAAAATCTCCAAACTTCCTTTCAGAAATTGTCAACAAGCAATTAGATATTCAAAGTCGACTACTATTACTGACTTATTCACAAGATAGGCATTCCTAAGTGGGATTGATTATGCATAAATATCTGAAAAAGTAAAATGGATTAAAAAACACAAGAACAAATACCAGTTAGACCAAGAGAGAACTTGGTGATTAGGGATCCTGTTATGGCGAACCCAACCAGGAATGGCCAATTCCGGTTGAATTCCCTTCTGAAGAAGACAGGCCATGGATCAAACCACTTCTTCATCTTTATAACTTATTCCTCTGCTTCTGTATGGCTCTAAGAACTTCTGTGCAAACAAAGGGAACAAAAATGAAAATATCAGTTCTTTAGGCTAATGCTAGCTCATCGTTATCCCCTTGAAAATTTTCACTTTCATATTACAATAAAGAAGACTCGATTACATAAAGCAAGTTCAACAATTAGATGTCACCTAGCAAGAAAAAGAAAGGAAAGCCCATTTCTAGCCAAGACTGTATGAGCTAAAATGAGAAATCAATCACTGAATTAAAATCGTAATATGCATATATCAGAAGAAAACTGTCAAACCCCAGAATTAAAATCGTTGCAAAAGAAATACTCACTCATAAATCTAAATATGAAGAACCAAAAAAAACAAATATTGGCAATCAAACACCAAAAATCCAATAGCAACTCACCACAATGAACAAAAAAAGGACCCAAAAAAAAACAAGTTTAGAAACAGGAAGATAGTTGAATAGCAAATCTAAGCAGGAAAAAACTCAAACAATAGAGCAGAAATACGAAAAAGAGAATATGCTAAGTAAGTGCTGGAGGCGAAAAGGTCTAAGGTTGGAGAACTCACCGGAGATGGAGATTTGGGATTGTAGCAATGGGAAGGACGAGGGAGCTAGTTTATTGGGAGCATTTTAAGCTAATACTGCTCCACTTGGGCTTAGGCCTTTTTGATTTAGCCTACCTCATAAAGCACAAGTTGGATTTTAACGTAAATATGCATTTGATGAAGCGTGTAGGCCCAATTCATATGGTAATCTCTCGGTTCAAAAATCAGGAGAGTTCCAATTTTAGAAAGGCACTTTTAAGTCATTCATATCCAGATTAATCTTCCACTTATATCAAGTTAGCCTATAAAAAGTTAATTACTTACTAAATAAATGTTTTCATTTTTAGGGTTTGAATTTGAAACTTCTAATTAAAAGATAAAAGTACTGAACTACTCGTATCGATCATATTTAATTATGATCTCACCATTTTAGTATAGAAAGAAAGATGCTAGGTTCTCTCGCAATCACTTTCCCAATACCATATAGTTTCTAAATGCACACATCAAGCTACTTGAAAAAACTATATTACCTTTTATTACCAACTTTCTCTTTTATTCAACCATGGCTAACACACTCAACAAATGGAATTTCATTAATGAAATTGCGAATTTCAGAATGTTTTAGTTAATGGTTTGATAGCAAAACCAACCTCTTAATCTTAAGTATAAATGAACTGGTACATCATTTCGATTATGATAAAATAATAAAATTATTTTAAATTTAACTTGAACAAATTTTGATATTTTTAAATAATTTTTATTTATATTTTTAAATGATTTTTAATTAATTTTTTTGATTATTTGACTTACCAAGTTAAATTAATTTATTGATTAACTTATAATAATTAAAAATACAGATTACACATGAAGAAATAGAATGGAGTCAAAGACAAGAATGTCAGGTTTATCTTTCGAGTTCAGATCTTCTGTCCAATTTTTATGATATTTTATTATATTCAGTAAATCTTAGTCATTTATTTATGTGAGCTTCACGTTTATTTAAATAGAGTCTACGTGAGATTCACATAAATAAATAGTTGAAATTTACACGTCATAAAAATGTGGCAAGATAATCTTGTTACTTATCTCTCTGCGTCTGTTTCGGGTGCTCTGAGTTCGACCTGTTTCGTTTTCTACTCTACCCGTCAACCAGAAAAAGAACAGAAATGTCCACTTCATTTCCTATTCACAACTATCGCCATCATCATCATAACTCTTTCTTGTCCATGCAGGCTGCAGCCTCCTCTAATTTCTCTCTCTTTCTCTCTTACTCACTCACGTATGTGCTTACAATCACAGGCTATATAATTAGCAGTTGTATCTTTTCGGTTAAGGCAACAATGACTCCACTAAAGTACTAGCCTGCGGAACAATGTGCGCGTCCGTCTGATACAATGGAGAAAGATAGCGAGACGATGAAAGACAGCAACCATAGAGTCAACCTTAGAAAAGGGTTTTGGTCACCCAAGGAAGACGAGAAGCTCGTCAAGTACATGTTAACAAATGGGCAAGGGTGTTGGAGTGAGATTGCTAGGAATGCTGGTCTGCAGAGATGTGGAAAGAGTTGTCGTCTTCGATGGATGAACTATCTGAGACCTTGCCTCAAGCGTGGACCTATTTCTCATGAAGAAGAAGTACTTATCATTCGCTTGCACTCTGTTCTTGGCAACAGGTTTATCTTTTTCTTCATTTACAATATGTTGCTTTAAACCTTACGTATTCATTTACAATGTGTAATATACTGATCAGGTGGTCTCAAATTGCGGCGAGAATTCCAGGTAGGACAGACAACGACATAAAGAACTTCTGGAACACCACTATAAAGAAAAGATTGAGAATGAATAAGCTTCCTACATCTCCAAATGACAACGATTCATTTGCAGAGAACAGAGAAATAATGATGGGAAGTATCATTTCCATGCATGAACATGACGTTGCGCCAATCTGCGTGGATTCGTCTTTGTCACCGTCGATGAAATCCATGCAACATATGGCCTCCCACCACCTATTGGATCCTTTACCAGTGATCGAAAACCTCTGCGACACTGTCGGATCAGCCAGTTTCTTTTACATGCCGACATTCTTAGCAGAAGTGGATTTAAGAGAAGGAATCCGTGGTGGTTATGGGGTTTTAGGGCCAAATAATAAGGTGACTTCAGAAAAAAACATTGGATCTAATAATAATAATAGCTACTTCATCGCTACGACCAGTACTTGCTTCAATAACAGTTATCATCAGAGCTTTGAAGTAGGGAAGATGTTTGGGGTTGAGAATCAGTGGCAAAGAGAAAATTGAACAATGAGTTAAGGTTATTGGAAGGTTTCTATGTCATTGTCATGTCCTACAGAAAATTTAGCATCATCTATAGTTTTGGACGAAGTTTGTGATCTTTTACTTTTGTTTCATCGATGTCCTGCAATATGTTGTCTGAATTTATTGTAAATTGCTAGTATATATAGAGGAACTAATATTATAATATCCTCCTAAATTTCACAGTTTCTTCACCTTTGATTCATCCTAATTAAGTGAAAGAAAACCCAGTTCTTCATTATCTTTTGCTTTTTACTTTAGTAGCAGCATCAAGCTATATACATAGATAATGAGTTATACATTGGCATTTCATGCATTGGTTCTGGTTTTGGATAATCCCAAGTGCAGTTTCTCCAAAATTTCCTAGCTATCTTCGTAAATATTTCATAATTGACAATTTGACGATCTAGCTATGTAAATCTATTCGGTGACGATCTCAGATAAACCCGCACCAAATCCATTTCCAAACTGTCCGTACTTGCTGCAACATTCTTTCATGTAGCTTTTGCAGCAACCACCATTTTCTCTCCTCTCCAAACTCTTGCAAGCATGCGCTGCCTTGGTTTCACATTTGTCTAGTTCACTAGAGGCTTTACAGCAGTTCTTGGAAACATTATTCAGCTCCAAATTTTGATGTTCACAATTGCTATTAGATTGAACAACGTCCTTGTGTGATGCACTGCTGCAATGGGATTTGGCGGAGTTTCTACAGCAGTGGCTGGATTGACAACTAGCCTTAAGTATTTTGCTTCTTCCATTGTTTTCCAAATCCAATGAGTGGTTTGAAGATTCCGGAATGCCATGGTGAATAACAGTTTCCCCATGCGGGAGGTGGTGGTGGTGATTGTGTTGGTGGTGTTCCTGGTGGTTGTGATGATGGTGGTGGTCCTGGTGATTGTGATGGTCGTGGGGACGGCAGCTGTGTTTTTTCTCATGCAAGCTATCTTCAACATGCGTACACTTTGCCGATTTTTCAAGCTCTTTTTTGCCGCACAAGCTTGAACAACCATGCCTATCATGACTTTTAACTTCTTCTGTGTTGCAACAACCATGATCGTGGTTATGGTGCTTTACTTCACGAGCCCCTCCACCACCTGTGCACCTATCATGATTCTGAGCTGATGAACCCTTGCAAGAACTTTTAGAATTTGAGTGTACTGAGCTAGAATTACAGTCAGAAGCACAACTCTTGGCCTCTCCACACACCTTTCCAGCTTTTCCTGAGCAACAATGCTTGTTTTCATGAGATGAATTCTTATCACTAAGCTTGTCAGAAGAAGCTCTGCAACATTTTCCAGCATGTCTATGGGTTCGTCGCAGAAGCAGCATACTGTTCATGATCACTACCAAACACGTGCCTGTATCTGCAAGAACGGCTGCCCAAACAAGGGGATGACCAGCAAAAGCTAAGGCAATAATGGCGGCTTTGGTAGATATTGACAAGATCACATTCTCCATCACCTTCCTGTGAGCTTTCTTTGCAAGTTGGATAGCTTTTGGTACCTTTCTAATGTCATTTGACATCAGAATTACATGCCCTGTCTCGGTTGCAAGTGCTGAGCCTGAAATCCCCATGGAGATACCAATATCAGCTGTTGCCAATGCAGGGGCATCGTTTAAGCCATCTCCAACCATTGCTGTTGGACCTTCATCGTCCATAAACCTTTTAACTATCTTCGCCTTGTCTTCGGGTAAGAGTTCTGCGTGGACTACCTCAAGAGCATGGCCAAGCTGCACTCACACATTATTCATTGAATGATTCATATCTGCTAATTCTATAGCAATCAACTGATCAATATAGATCGAGTATACAGTGAGGACAAGACTGTACCTGCTCCTGTGTATAAAACGCAGCTGCTTGACTATCCCCTGTAAGCATAGCGGTTTTAATGCTCATGGACTTCAAATCCTCAATTGCCTCAAGAACTCCAGTCCTACAGGAATCATTAAGACTGAAAATTCCTGCAAGATTTCCTCCACAGTATATGTAACCAATGGTTCTTCCACTCATTGCATAACCTCCTTCTGTTGGAACTACATGATTGAATTTGCACGAACGTTAGTTGCCAGGGACCCTATATTTTTCTTTCAGGTAAAATTCTACAACGAATTAAATACTTTTACCAGATCCATATCCTGATCTGACAGCCATCTTTCTGTTTCCAATGTAAATATCTTTCCCGTCAATTTTTCCATGAACCCCTTCTCCCGGAAAATTCTGGAATTCCTCTACAACCTCAGGCTTTGGCTCTACAGAACATGATCTTCCATAGTTGACAAGTGCAGCTGCCATCGGATGACCCGACTTACTTTCAATACTTGATACCCTGGCAAAATGAATCATCAAACTGAATCATATCTGATAATGAATCATCAAATTGTAAAAAGATAAAAGAACTAGTTCATACCAGTAAAGTAATGTCTCTAAGCTGACGTCTCCGCAGAGAGATTTGAAATCTGTGACAACAAATTCACCTTTTGTGATAGTACCAGTTTTGTCAAAAGCCATGACTTTAATCTTGGCTAGTGTTTCAAGGTAGTTGCCACCTTTGAACAGAAGACCAGCTGTTGCTGCCTTTGTAAGAGCACAGAATGTTGCAACTGGAGTAGACAGTATAAGAGCACATGGACACGCACTCACTAAAACAACCAAAGCTAAATGAAACCAGTGATTACGATTATGGACTCTCAACACGAGTGGAACAACTGCCAAGCCAGCTGATATGATTATAACAGCTGCAGAAACAGAACCAAGCATGATGACGTTATCAGAACTCCCCTTAAAAGAGTCGCACACCTAAGTTTTAAGATAGACTTCCATTGCTCACCTGGAGTGTAATACTGAGCACATCTGTCTATGAATCTCTGAGTTCTGGACTTGCAGTTCTGAGCGTCTTCCACAAGTTTGGTCATTTTAGCTACAACACAATCGTCAGCTAGAGCAGTGGTTTTAACACTAACATAACCTGAAATGGAACCACTTAATGAGGTTATAACGAAATTCAATCATGAACAACTTATACAGAGTAAAGGGTATTACCATTGAGGTTGATAGTGCCTGCCCAAACAGTGGAATCTTTCTGTTTGGAAACTGGGAATGATTCCCCAGTTAAAGCTTTCTCATCCACTTCACAGTTGCCATCAACAACCACACCATCTATGGGTATGACTTCACCTGCCTTGACTGCCAAAACTGTGTTTAACTTGACCTCATCAGTATCTACTTCTTCACCAGTTTCAGCGATGACTGCTTTTTGAGGAGTCAAACTCATCAAAGACGACATGACTGCATTAGCCTGACAAGTTACATTTTCAGTACTCGGGATTCAATTTAGTTCAAGTTATGCCGGCGATGTTCAGGATCGTGAATTGGACCTATAAACATCTCTTTAAAGCACAAGATAGGACTTCTGATGCTGGAAATGCATGTTTCAGATAGTTTTTCCCTATTACCTTGTAGCTTGCTCTTGATTCAAGCCATTCTGCAATAGTGAACAGAAAGACGATGGCTCCTGCCTCAGTGTAATCCCTCATAGCTATAGTTCCTATCACTGCCATGAGTAATTAATTCCAGTAAATCATTAAACATGATCAATGATCAGTTCCGTTAATGAACAACATGAACAATAGCTAAACCCCATGACGGCTACAGAATCATGAAACTATAGACTGTGACTAGATCATATACTTATAAAATAGAGCACTTTAAGCCTAGATCAGACACGGGCATGGGTCATACATACTTACTTTTGAACCCATTAAAATGCGTTTAGTCTAACTTCTGAACAGCTTATCCTGAAGATCAAATATCATGTGACAAAAAGTAGGAAAAAAAAGATATTGAGAATGATGGTTTCGTAAACTAGATAAACCCATCTGGCGCATTACGCGTCTTCTTTACGTAGGCACTGAAAAGACAGGCAATAAATCCTTAGTCGGATAGCACATTCAGAAGAATAATTGTCCATTAGTTACTTTAACTTTGTTCCTTTAATAAATTTACATGAACTCCATACCGAATCCTGAACCATCCATAATAGTATAGCTATGCTTTTATCAACTTTTATATTTCTTAAAGTGTTCTGAGATGAAAAAGCTTCGTAAAAACTTTAAAAAAACGAGAATCTAGATTTTGACAGTATTCTTTACAAAAATTTTGTTTTTTCAATTGTTTTCTTCAAATCACGTATAAAGGTTCTCTTTTCCTGCTTTTTCCTTACTTAAGCCCTTGTAAATGAAAGAAGAAACTACTGAGTGGTAGGTTTAGCATCAACAGAGCTTTCTTTTGTAACCAAAAGAAGAAATTGAGCATCAATAGCATTCTTCCAGTACATAAGAATCCAAAGTATAATACTACTTTTTCAAAGTAATCACTATGGGTTATAATTATACAACAAAAGTCGTAGGAACAATTTTCCAAAAAGTAAATTTGGGATTGAATGTTTCACGTGGTGAAATTTTATACCTAAGTGGCACATTTTTTTCATATGTTATATAATATCAAAGTAGAAAAAGAGCATAAGCTCCAAAATAAACAAACCAAAGATGAGAGTGACTTAGGCTTGTCCTGAGCAAGCGCAGGAACGGCACATCCTAAGTGACTTAGGCTTGTCCTGAGCAAGCGTAGGAACGGCACTTCCTAGAGTTTCACTCTTGACTTGTTCCAAATTTATTTTATTTTATTCTTTATATAAGAGCCCACTATTGACAACAATAAGAAAAAAAAAGAAGTAAAATAAGGCTCGGTAAAACTTTCGAAACGCCATGCCTTACAGATTCATCTCATCCTGACCCTGGTGACCTTTAAGATGTCGATTTATAAGATAATTAACATCATAGAAATTATATAAAAAAAAAACAAAAGTAATAGGTCACCTGCGATAATGACCAAAATGTTGGTATCGAGTCTGAAATTTTTTATGGAGGCAACCCCTTTCAAAACGACGGGTAGAATGCCAATAGCAACGGCTCCAAGAGCAAACCACTGCAGAGGAGGATATACATACTTCAAAAGTGAAATGGAAAGTGCCACTCCACTTGCCACTGCATAGGGACTTGGCCATTTGTTCTTGTAATTGGTAACTCCATACACTCTAACATTTGCTTCTAAACCTGCCTGATTCAGTGCCTGAACTGTGTATAATAATTGCACAAAAGTTAATACAGAAAAAAAAAGAAAGAAAAGAAAAGAGGCAATATTTATGTGTTCTTTTAGAATAATTAAAAATAAGTACAAATATTATTGGGAATACCACTTATTTGTGCTCCATTATTTATAATATCTTTTATGATCATAAAGCATATGCTGGCCTCCTGTATGCCAGCTGAAAGGGGTTGTGTTTGTGGCCTGAGTACATTTCATTAAAGAAAAAAAAGCAAGGCAAAAGAAATGTAATTTACTCATCTTTGTTTCTTTTCTAATTTAATTTAAGAAAGTGGTTGTGTTTGGTGATAAGAGTATATTGCAGACAAAAGAAAAAAAGCAATGAAAAGAAATGAAAAAGCAGGTTGTTCTTTTCCTTTCTAACATATGACATGATAATAAATTTAATTTAATGATATTTATTTCTTTTCCAATTTAGTTTAAATGTAATATTTTGGAGAAAATGATAACCTTAGAGTATATATATATTCTCTTTCTATAGTTGGCTGTGAGACTCAAATGGAAAAGTTGATAGAGCTACGTAAGAGAAGTCACTAGCTACAAGCAATCTCCTGTTGTTTTTAATATTATCACACCACCAAATTCCAGAAAGTTGATGCCTGTGACGTATCTGGACAAGCTTTTTAAACTTTAATATTATAATTTTATCAATTATTAAAGAGCAATGCTTGTACAAAAAACTAATATATTCATCATCGTTTTCCGGTAGGCCGTGAAGTATATGCGAATAAAAGAATGTTTTGTCTTTTCATTATTTTTTGCAGAGAACAAAAAAGGAAGAGGAGGGGTTTATCAGTTTCAGATCAATTATTTACCAATCTGGAGCTGAGATGTGAGAAGATTATCATGCACAACCATGACTGTTCTCGTTGTGACGATCACTGAGTACTCTTTAACACCGTCAAGAGACTTAAGGATGTTCTCGACCAAAGGGACCTCCGATGTGCAGCAGAGCCCTAGTACATCAAAATAGCTTTTTTGCATCTTCTTGGCTGCTCCTCCTGCTTTGTTCTTTTCTTGAGCAGCCATTGTTGTCTCCAAATTCTGGTCACCTACAACAAACATAGAAGTTACGAATGTGGGAAGAGGACGGAGATGACCCAGAAAAAAGCCTTGCTTTGCGTGAATGTATGAGCACATAAAATGTGTCATTAACTATATATATATGTGTGTGTGTTATACACACGCAATGAAGAAAATGCGTATAGAAATTTCTCGTAACCATAAAAGGTATTGGAGAACAAGACTACTACCTGTCAATTAATGAACCAAAATGGAAGTGAAAGCTTAGAGACCTTTGTTTTTGGAGATGGGAGGAGTGAATGCCATTGGAGAAGGAAGGGGGGCTTTAAGTAAGGAATGCGTGAGCTTGATAGGCTCGTCAAAGAAATATATATATATATATATATATTTTTTAAGTGGAGAATCAGTTAAAGGCTGTGGAATGTGGAATGGAATCCACGTGTGATTCCACACATACATTTGCACTTTGAGTTGTTACTCCTAGGCATATGTTCTTCAAATTACTTTGTTAAAGGTTTTATACTAAATTTCCACTAATTTAGTAGAAGTATTCCCTAATATATGCTCACAATTTTAGTGTGAGCATAAAATAAATACTTTTTTGCATTAGTAAAGGTTATTTACAAGAATTTCCCTAATCTAGCAGAAGATTCCTTTAATTGTTAAGATTTAAATTAATACTTCCTAATGTGCCATAAAGTGTATGCTAATTTAAGATTCTAATTTGTGTTTTATAGTCTTTAAATCCGACGGATGCATCATTATTGATTCTTTTTATCAACTTATGTAGACATATAAATTGTTGAAAATATAAGTGGGTGTCCATTTAATTGAGAACTTAGGGAGACAATTACAACAAGTTAGACTTTGTTAATTTCCCTACCTCATTTAATTTCTCACCTTAGAATGAAAATATCATAAATTCATCTATTTGGCTTATGACTTAGGGTGCGGTTGGTTCATACAGGAAAATGGTAATAAGAATATGAATGAATATAGTAAAGAATGGGAATGGATATTATCATTATAATTATAATGGTTGGTTAAGAGGAAGGAATGATTATCGTTACCATTGATAGTGGTTGGTTTGTAAAAATACTAAGAAATAAAATTTTATTATAATTAATTAATTGATTGATTATATTTTAATTAATTATATTGTAACTAATTAATAATATTTTAATTCCAACATTTTAATTAATGAATAATTATATTTTAATTACTTATATTGTAACTAATTAACTATATTTTAATTAACTAATTAATTATATTTTTA
>JANZLX010000008.1:1355967-1376989 GCA_025531955.1 Erythroxylum orinocense | reverse complement strand
ATAAATACATTCTAACTCTCATTCAATGCTTTTACCTACCATGACATGAAATTCATACTAAAACACCATTAAAACATAAGCTTAAAACCTTATTTCAATTACTTACCTATTAGCTTCCAATCCTCACTTCTTCTCTATTCTCTTCACTTCTTTCTTTCCTATGCTTTCTAACCTCTTCTTCTAGCCTCATGAATGTAGATCATCACCATGGTAAGAGCATAACTTGATTTAATGAAAGAGTACTTAAGATTTGGAGGGAGGAGTGTTAAAAAGAAGAGAGAATCAATGGTGCTCACCAAAATGGGAATGAAGCTTTCGGATGGGTTAACATTTGCTCATTTCTTGCTTTTCTCCAAGGGAAAACCGATAGACACAAGGGAAGGGGCATTAAATGTAGGCATTTTGGTGGCTTAATATGATTTGTCAATGGTTTTAAGAAAAGTCAAACAAATACTTATTTAATCAATTCCAAGATAACCTCATTTTCGGTTATGGAGTACATGAAGCAAATCTTTCCATCTTCTTAAGGCATCACCGAAATTGCAAGGAGGGAGGCATTAAATGAAGGTTTGGTTTGGCAAATTGTGATTGGTTTATGGTTTATAAGAAAAGTCAAACTAAGCATTTAATAATCCAGATCAAAAATTAACCCAATCAACTCAATTGATCCCAATTTCAATCCCAAAATAATATACCCAATAATACAGTACCATTGGGTAGAAATTTTCGCTACCGAAAATCGACCGGTTCGCCAATTGGCGATTTTCCCGGTCCGAGAAATTTCTCCGAAAAATCCAGAAAAATTCCTAAAAATCTCTTAAAATAGAAAATAATTTATGGCGCACTCAGAATAATTTTTCAAACCCTTTAACCATATTAATCGCAATAAAATTGACTTAGGCACGCAAACCGGGAATATCATGTATGCAAGTCTAGTAATTTCATGTGCGCAAATGGGACTGTGTAACAATCCTATTATGTATGAACAGTCCTATGTACTCCCAATTTAGCTCATCCTAGGCCAATTTATTATTTTACCCTTCCACTGGAGGGTGGGATGTTACAATAACTGCATCTGTCACATATGACGATAATGAGCGTTTGAACGATCAATCTAACGAATATGTTAAAATTTCATCTAGAGAGGATGACGAGGGTCAGAGATCCGAAGAAGAGCCCGAGTTTGATTCTTATTTTTCCAAAGAAGATGATGATTATAATTTACAATTAAGTTATAATAGTGATTAAATTGTTTTTGTAATTGAATATTTTAATCAACGTCATAAATTATTTCCTTTTTAGTATATTGTGTACAGTATCTTATGAAAAATCTTATTCAAAGAATTTCGACATAGCGATTGGTTCCGGATGGTTGTAATTCCTTCCGTTAGGAGGAATGTGGCAACATTGTCCCAACCCAAAGAATAAACAATACAGGAACAATCGTCACTTCGTATACTAAGGATCGTTTGCCTTCCATGGTCGATCTTCTACTTCAAGGTGTTTAGTATGATCTGGATAACGTCTCTTTTCTTATTATGTACATCTCATTTCCTTTAATGAAGTTATTATATATATTCACAATTGATGGTCTATACTACATGTTATTTTAAGCTTCCTTAAATCTCAAAGATGACATGTATGTCGATAAAGGCGAAAGCGATGTCACAACAGTCTATAAAGGATTAAAGAGATTGGTTCTTTTGAAAAATTCGCCAATTCTACAAACCTCGTTTGGGCATTCACGTATGTATTAATATCCAGTTTTAGATCGTTTAATGGATTTCCAATATGACATTATGAAAGTTCTATACTGATTGTGTTTTAAGTAAATCTGTTCCCACTAGTAGTTCACCTGGAGAGTTAGTCTTCCATACTAAGAGCGGTGACTCATTCACTATATCCTCTACAAGTTTAGCTATAGCGGAAATGTTGTTGCAATAAGGTGTTCAAAAGCCTACACCTGAGGGAAGAAGTATCACTGTTTCAATTGTTGCGTTTGAACATGTCAGGACACTTCTCGGGAATCCAGACATCAGGAACTCATTTATCTTTACCGACTCCCATGTCACATTAAATCAAACAAAATAATTATATCATTTTGATTTATCGATGCAATATATTAGACTCAGCTTTAAAGTTGATTTATTGTTGCATCTGTAAGAATTTGTCAAACAACCTCCCTACTAGTTAAATGTTAACCTGCTTCTTATTGAATTAGGGTTGTTATTGTTCTTCTCCTATGACTTTAACAATTCTTAACTATCATTTTCGTCGTTTGTACTTGAATATGATATTCAACAAATTGCCTTATTTTCTTTTTCATATATTGTGTAAAATATTGAATTCAAATTCTTAAAAAGTAGAAGTTTTAATAGACAATGAATTTCAGATAAAAATATGGGACTAAAGAGACAACGTGAGGTAATATAGCCCAGGTTTAGAGGCATATTCGGAGGTACTTACTGTGAAGGTGGATCGTCACAGTCTGTAGTGCGCACTGACTCAACTCCTCCCCCTCTAGGGCCTACAGTTGCAGATGAGGCATCACCTACTGCTCGTCATGCTACACCATCCCCATCCCCAACTCATATATCATCCAATACCGCTTTATCGGATGGAGGAGACGTCCGCCAGCCTGGAGCTGAGAGTCCTGATGGAAGAAAGTACATAACAATCGTCAACAATCTGTAAGTGAAATCACATTAATAGTATCAGTTTTTCATTGTATAAAATTACTTCTTATATTAGGTTGGTTCCATCTGGACCGCGTTCTAGAAATATGACTTCTAAATTTAAAGAAATGATTGATCCTAAGGGTTATGTGTGGAAGAATATCTTTCAGGTCACAAAGGAATTTTACTTTCGGGAGTTTAAGGTACAATAAGGATTTATTTTATTTTTATATTGATTTATATACACTAATTAGATAAATATTATTACATTATAGTAGTTTAATTTTTTCTTATTTCAGAAAGAATTTTTCTAAGATTCTGGTATCAACGCCATAAACTATGGAGAGGCGAGCTTGTACACGTTATCGCGACTTTAATGGTGGGATATACAAGGCTGGTGTACAACCGCGCTTATATTTCGGAGCAAATATGGAGTCGTTGGCAGGAGTATTTGAGAAGCCCTGAGGCAATATCCATCTCAGGGCATAACTCCACCAACAGACGTGGAGGTCCCTGGGGTAGATTCTTTCCGTACATATGAGAGGATCAATAACCCACCACGAGCATGCATAAAGACTTGTAAGTATCTAAACTTAACACTTATATTGCAAATATTTTACTTTGTTATATTATAGGTAATGATAATGGTATAAATGTTCGGTGTCATATATGGCTGTGTTGAGTTATGTTATTTGTTCAACAGGGGGAAATATCATAAAAATAGAGGAAACTCTACCAAAATTTTTATAAAATGTAGTTCACATATAACATTTTAGGTTAAATATGTAGAAAAAATCTTTGGGCATGAGACATACACCTACTCAGCTGTTTTGCACACTCACACGAAAAAGCATGATGGTATGACATTCGTCAACAGCCGATTTAGAGAACTGAATGTATGTGAAATTAATGTATTATTATTATTTCTTAATAATAATCCCTGACTAATGTAAATATTGCTTCCTAATTGGACCAAATACAACAAATCATTCAGCGACAGTCTCAAGAGGAACATCCTGTTGATGAGACTCAGACGTATCTTGATGTTTTCGGTGGTAGGGACCATGGTGGAGGGATATTCGGGCTAGGTTCATTTGCGAACGAATGTTATTCACAATCCTCCATGTCTAATACAGTAGCGTCTACTAGACTAGCTATAAATGAGGGTGAAGTCACTGAGTTTCAGACCATAGTGCAGGCATTGATGGAGCAGGTGACTCAGCTGAGACAGGAGATGAAGCAATTGAAAGGAAGGGGTAGCACCTTAGAGCACCCACCATCACTAGGACATTAAGATTGTTGTAGTCATTTGCTTTCAATTACAAAGACTTATTATGTACACTGTAATGTTTTTATTATCAATTAAAAAATATTTAACTTTATATCATCAATCAACTTTCTGTTTAAACAAATTAAATATATAAACAAATAAATTTATTATGCACAAATAATTCACAACTGTTGAAATTATGCATTTTTCATAAGATCATCAAATAAAATTTAATGTCGGGATTTTTTTAAAAAAGTTTCTAACTTCCAATTACCGACGGAATACACAAGACCGTTGCAAAAAAACTATATTTACCAATGGAATACAATAAACTATCGGTAAATTGTTTAGGATATTTACGGACCGTTCTTCTTCTTTCGTCGGTAATATTGAAACCTTTTCTATTATCTTAACGACAATTATATCTGTCCGTTGGTATATTTTACCGACAGAAGGACACATGAAATTTTCGTCGTTATAATTACTTACGGCCGTATTAACGACTCCTTTATCCGTCGGTAATTATTATTATCGACGAAATTCTCCCGTTTATTGTCGGTTAAGTTTATCGGTAAATCTTAGATTTCTTGTAGTGATTAATATTTTGTTAACTATTTACATAATTGATACGTATGACAAAAACAATTCAATTCAACCCAAATTTAATTTATCAAATTTTAAGATAAATTTAGATAGTTATTAGTTGTGTTATATTTTTTATTAAATATTTCTGACCTTGGTAACTATAGTTAATATCATCCTCATTCCAACAATACTTTGATTCCAATAAAGCAAAGATAAGAGATTGAATTAAGATTTCTAGAAAATCTAATCACCAAAATTGCATTTGTTTAGCATCTATGAATTTTGAAGTAGGAATAAGGTCCAATTTTTTCTTTTGTGAATTTTTAAATACAAACTTTTAGCCCTTTTTGTGTAGCCGTCGTCGCATACAAAACTTCAAGAAATGTGCTTGCCAAGCCGGCAACTTTTGGTTGCTTAGGCTTCAGTCAATTTCGAACAAAAGTCGTAGAAGATTGTTTAATCCAACAACATTAGTATCAATGGTACTTCTTACATTTTTATTTGCTCCACCGCCTGCTTGTGTGAAACCGACATGTGGGTCTTCACATGTCACTTTTGTCTCTAAAATGCCAATCCTCAAGTCACTTTTTATGTTGTGACTAAGCTTGTTTAATCTATTAGCAAACAAAAATTTAATACGAAGTGGCAAAGCCAAGCTTATATGGTCTAAGATTAATTATCTGATTACTTTCAGGAAGTTGGAATCGTACCAAAATCCCTGCAACTTGGGACCATAATTAAACTATATATTAGGGTTCCATGTTATGCCAATTCACAAATTCCAAAAGCTTTTCAGAACAGTTGAATTGTGGCATCTTCTTTGTTTTTTTTTCTTCTTGTCACTTCATCGAAACCGAGATGGAAAACATAAGAAAAAACTGCATTAACAAATAATTTAGGAGGTGTGATGAAATCATTTATTGGCTAATAAAGTTGACGTAAGTCGGATTAAATTTAAGCTTTAATATGAATTAATTTATTATAATTACTCAGGTTAAAAAATTATTAAATTTAATTTTAAACTAAAATTTAAATATTCCAATTCAAGTGTCAATAATAAAACTTGACATATTAATTTAAAATTAGACTAAAATCAGATCGAATCTAATTTATGTTTTTTATATATCTATGTTTGTGATTTTTTATCTATTTATGTTTCTCTATTTATATTAGATTCCTTCGAGAATGAGACAATTGAATCTTATTAAATATATGACTGCTTTATACATTTTAAAATATGTGTATGTATTTTTTATTTTATTAGTTTGACTTTATATAACAACAACAATAATTAGTAAAAATTCAATTAACAACAGAGCGTGAGTTTATAAAAACTCATATTATTTTTCTCTCTTAATAAATCCACCACCTTTTCAATGCAGTATAAATTTACATTTAAATATTGTAATTAGTCGACAAATTATAAAAGAGTTGGATGATACTAGCTAATATTAACTTTAGTATCAATAAAATCTACAAAGTTGAGATAAAACCCTATTGTGTATATATTACCAATAATATCGAAGAATTTTGAGATGCCCTTTCTTTTTGACCACCGTACCCTGAAATTCTCATAACTCTGTAACAGTTCCTAAAACCTTACAACTAGCTAGCTTCGGTGCTGAATTAATCCACTGATGACTATTTCTTTTATGAAGAAAAGAGACACAACTTCTCATGGAATTCCCACTACGCATCTTCTCAACGTGTGTGTGTCAATTCGAACTTCAGAATGGTCAACCCCCTAATGTCCTAGAGTCGCATAATTAAAGCCATTTAAGCTCGTAAGTAGACTCGTTGGACCGCTTCAAGATAGCGGTGGAACGGTTGGAACAAAATATGCAGAATAACTATGTCAATTCAAGATAGTGGTGGAACGGATGGAACGAAATATGCGGAATAACTATGTCAACACATTATCAAATGTATGGAACATACAAACACCGCGCCTGGAAAAACTATGTCACACAATGCAACATTGGATTCCCTGTGATGATGTTTTATGTTGGGTCATTGTGAAGATAATATCGAATAAGTCGAACCGAATTAAACTAGAATTAAGTGAGAATCAACGAAAAGTCTAGTTTTTTCTATGTGGGAACATAACCTTAAATTATTGGTTTCTAATTGCTTAAAATAAAAAAAAAGTTGAAGTTTAGATGATTCGGATACGTATCATACGTTGGTGTCAAGTCATTTTGAAATTATTATTATTCTCTTAGATTGTCACTTGGACAAAGTCGAATATGTGCATATATAAGTATATATAATATGAGAGAATCTTAGGGAGATTTATAACTTTTAATTATGAAATTAATCATTCTGTGGCTTTTTTTATGAATATTTCCAAAACCTTGGAGTTGTATCATACCGACCGAATCCCAGAGATTAATTATCATGGTTAATAACAGCCGACTGCGTTTTTAAAGTACTTAAACTACTTATAAATCTTATAAATTAGTCCTAACTAATGGTGGTTTGTCCTGATTGACTGAACTGATCTTTAGCTAGCACATCATTCCTTGCATTATTCTCTTCATTTTGCTCCGATTCTCACCGAGAGATTCTCTACATATCTTTTCTGTGCATCTTTTCTTTTCTTTCATTTCTCAAGTGCAAAAGATACTTAAATTAATCTGTCAATGTCTCGTTATCTACAGCTAAGCTATGATAGTAAAGGGTGATCAATGTTGGCTAAATGCCAACTTGATTAAGAGGAGGTAACGAGGTACTAAATATTAAAAATATTCCTTCACTTAATAATTTAAGGGTTAATTAAAAAATTACAAACTTAAATTAATTTTGTAATAATAACTTAAACTTTTAAAGGTTGAGTTAAAATGTTTCAATCTTAATTTTTAGCCAAAAAAAATATAATTTTACATTAATTTTTTTGTTTACGCGAATGATACAATGAGCAACATTATATTAATATTTTGTTCACGTAATTGCTATATATTGTATTTATGTCAAGTTTGAATTTATTCTTTAATAAATTAAAAATATCAAAAATCGAAAATGATTATGAAATAAAACAAATGAATGAGTACATAAATATTTTTAGATTTTTAAGACTTTTAATTTATTAAATGATATAATTTATACATGAAACAAATATAATATGTGACAGTTACGTTATAAAAATACTAATCTAACGCGATTCATCACGTTATCGACATTAACAAAAAATTTAGCATATGACTTTTTTTCTAAAAATTAAAAAATTGGAGAAATTTAATGGCACTTTTTTAATTTCCGATTAATATTGCAAAATTAAGTAAAGGTTGATATATTTTTATCACAATTTGCGTATAATTTAATATTGCCAAAAGAATTAAATAACCTTTAATATTCGCAGACTCAAAATACCAGGTCTTCAATGTTTTTAAAGTGACCCCTCCCATACTCCATAAGCCAATAAAGAGTATTTGATGAGTAAAAGTCGAAATAGTCGACATCAATCAATGGTCTTGATTGTGATATTATGTTCTTCTAGTGTTCAACTTAGAGGAATTCCATAATTGAAAAGACAAAAGTGGTAAAGGTAGCAAAAGCAGTAGTAAAGCCTTACTCTTCAATTTGTATATCTTTGAAGATTAAGAAAAATGTCGACCACAATAAATGCATAAATGTTTTTAAAGTTTGGAAGATTGATTAAGAAGATTGAGTTGGATAAGACATCATTTGTCTTCACTGGTATTGCTTAGTTCGTATTTTAAACGGTAGGAAAACATGTTTATTAAGATGGTGGATACTAGGAAGGACCATTAGCAAATCAAATTGGTATTGGACAAAGATTACTATAGAGGTGCGATGGAATGCACAAAATTAAATATATGTGGTTACGGGCAAGTCTGGGGCGATGATTTGAGAAGTAGACAGTGAGTTGAATATTTTACACCAAGTCTTTTCTTTCCCTTTTCGAGTTGGATGATGCACTTATCAAATTGTACCTACCATATTTAATTCGTTTTAAGTTTTCAATTAAAAGTAGGGGTGAAATATTATTTATTAGATAATTTTTATTAATTAAAAGATAATTAATTATTGAGATTTAATATAATTTATTAACTCAAGTCAACAATAATAATAATAATAACATTTGGGGAGAGCTTAAACGATAGATATGAGAAGGTCTAGTAGTACGATGTCTTAATTCTACTTAGTAAAAGGACTTTTTTCGATAGATCACATATAATGATGGTACAAAATTTTAAATAAATACCTATAAATAAAAATATTCAAATAGACAATACATAATATTATACATATAGAAGATTAATAATAATAAAATATACAAGCAAGAAAAAGACAATTATAAGAGTAAATCAAATCAACCACGTTTAAAATGTAATTAGGCTAAGGAAGAGACTTTATATACTACATAACTATGAGGTAAGTACTACGTATTAAAAAAAGCTATAAACTGAAAACTCGAAAGAGCATGGCTAAAATACCTAACAAAAAGATAATATTCTATTTGTCAGAGATCCTTTATTCATATTCTATTGCATCAAAACTTTATATTTAGGGTTATGTTTTCGTTAAGTTTCAATAAAATTATATCATTTTTATCACGTTTCTTGATTCTTTTTAAGTGTTCCTTTTTTTTCTCTTACATTTTTTAGTATTATTTTCTCTCATCTTCTCGTTGAAGTGTCAAAATATTTTATTTTAATATGTCTAAATCACCTAAGCTTCATTTAACTCAATTTTTTATTAATATCAGCTACATTTAATTTCCTATGAGATGCACAACTTGCTTCTCACATTTTAAGCAAATTAAGAAGAAACAAATCCTGCTTTTCTCTCGAATACAATAACTTGACATTAAATTTACAAAATATGTAATTTACGAGAAACTATCCTATTAAAGATTTTATTTAAAACATTTTTAAAATAATAAAAAGTACAAAGTTTCTCTTATAAAAAAATAGGTAATTTTTACAATTGAGACAGAGCTTTTTATATGTTGGTTACGAACGAATTGAAGTACACATCTAAGGAACTCTAGAGTCGTGAAATATTAATGTTTATGGGCAAAGTAAGTGAGCAAAGCAAAGATGGGTTTTGCGTCCGAAGGACAAATAAGAGATTTTATACGGTCAGTTGGAGTGTGTGTCATCGCCCACCATTCTCGTAAATGCGGACCATATCAAAGATTCAGCTTTGTCCTCTTTCTTTTGCATTGATTCTTTCAGGATGAAATGTCAAATTTCATTGCATTATAATGCCAAAATTATTGCCTTCCACCACATTATGTATCTGCTGGATGATGGAAGCTCCATCTCCCTTTTGTTATCTTCCTCATCAGCTACCACCCTTGTTCAGCTATTATTGCTTGCCTTGAACCTTGTTTTCCTCCACTTACCAGTGGGTCTCTTGCCATGATACTTTTAGTTTTTGTTAATTTATTATAAACTTTTTAATTTAATATCATTTTTAATTTTTCTAATTTAATAACCAACATTTAAAATAAGTTAACTAATATCACTTGTATGTTTATCTATTAATCACGTTAAGATATATTATCTTTAACTTATTTATACTTAAAAAACATGAGATCTTACAAAAGTTTTAACTTGTTTATGTCAAATAAGAACAAAGAAAAGTTAATAGAAGAAAAAGATGTGCAGAATAATTATAATGGAAATCCACCTCCTCAGTTGAAAGTGTTAAAGATAGGAAAAAGGAATAACGCCAAAGATATCGTGACTATGAAACTGTAAGTAATTCTTGTTAGAGAATATATAAAATTAATTAAGTTGGCCTCACACAATAGTTTTAATTATTGTAGTGAAATGGTTGCTTAATATGGTATCAGAGCCTTTGTGACTAAGTGGTCGTAAGTTCGAATCCTGCCATCTACCTATTATTCAGCACAAGGTAAAGTGGACCTGTGCAAGTTTCAAGTCCAAAGGGCTTTCACTTGAGGGGGTGTGTTAGAAAATATATAAAAACAATTAAGTTGACCTCACATAATAGCTTAAGCTATTGTGATGAAATGGTCTCACTTGAGGGGATGTGTTAGAGAATATATAAAACCAATTAAGTTAGCTTCACATAACAGCTTAAGCTATTGTGGCGAAATGATCGCTTAACAATTCTGGAGTATTTTTATTTATCAAATCCAGAATTCATATTTATTATGATAACTAGGCTCCATTATATAATTTATTATTTAATAATTACTAGTGACAATTGTTATTAAATAATAATTATCAATTCAGTCGAAAAATAGTAATTGAAAGATTTGTAATTTATAAGTTCAGGAAAGGAAAATGTTGTCACGGTGGATTCATGTCCCAGTATCAATATCTTTGTAAAGTTTATGTCCCAAAATCACCAAGCATTTGGTTATATATATATACATATATATATATATATAATTTTAATGTGATGATGATTTGGTCAACTTAAATTTCTTATTCGAACCACCGCCTGTCTGCCCAGTGTGAAAGCGATGGAACTTTCATTTTCCCCATGACGCAATCTTCAACCCATTTGACCAATTTTCTCAATATATAGTATAATTAAATTGACACCTGTTTTTACATTTATATTTACATTTGAATATACTATTTGTAAAGTAATCTGGGTGGGTTGAATTGTTCTTTTTGTTTTCATTAATGAAATCTTAGTAAATGGTGCCGTAATTGTTGCCCTTTACTTGTTATTATCCCTTTGTTTCACTATGAATATAGTTATGATTTGCTTTAAAAGTGAGGCAATTATCACCATTAAGTGATGATCCAACCATGAATGTAATATGAGAAGAGATTTGCATAAAAATATGACATAGATGATACAAAATATATAGTAATCTCTCGTCGAAAAAAGGCATAAAAATAAAGTAAGTTATACGAAAGGTTAAGACTCGTAATCTATTTTCTTAAAATTTTGGGTTGAAATGTGATATCTTGGTTGTATATGAGTTCACTTGGTTCGGTTCAGTTTCTTCCTACACCCTCTTCAAAACCCTGCATTGATGTCAGAGTTATGTTGGCCAAGTTCGATCAATAGAGATTCATTGGTTTGAGTTAAATAAATAATAAGTGATTCATGAAATGACTCAAATGACTTCCCGTAAACTACGAGTCAAGAGGGAGTTAGTCTGATATGAGTAGATCCACTTACAAAAGTAGATGTTGGCATATGATAATGAATTTACATGTGTAATGTTCTTAAAATTACATGATAATGAAGTACAATATCGTAGGCTTGATTTAAAAGTGACTTTTTTATGCTTCTATTAATTCAATAATGACTTGCATAAGAATTTGTTTAATTTTTGACATTATAAATATTGGGGTCCATGAGAATTATTTTTAAAAGTGTATACATTTTAAAATTGTTTGACCAAACTACAAAATTTTTTGTATAGGTTTCTAACCATTACAATAATAACATGCAGTAAAATTTATCACAAGTATATCTATTTGAGTATTTGTAGTATTTTTTTAAAGTAAAAGATACAAACCTTCCATATAGTTAAGAAATCTTTGAAAAACCCTATACAATTTAAAATTATTGAATTTTTATATTTTTTAATTTCTTAGAAAAATACTTTCTCATAGACTTTGGTCAAAAAATAATGACAAAAAATGTAATAGAAACATCATACGTGGACTAATTATATGCTATTTATAAGACGGTTCAATTAATTTTTAAACTCGAATCGAACTAATTAAACCTGACTCAAACTAATAATTTATCATAATTATCTTAAATTATCAATTTAAGTTAAATTTAATTAATTTATATCAGGTTTAAGAGTTTTGTTAAGTTTAGTTATCATATTAGTGACTTCAGATTAGTCGTAAATTTGATATTAATATTATACGTGTTTTCTCGTTATTTTTGTAACCAAAGTATAAGGGAATATAGTTTCTACAAAACTGAAAGCTAGATGTTTTTTTTTAATTTTAAATATCGAAGACTTTTTTAAAATTCTTAAACTACAGTGAATGTTTGTCTTTAGCATTTTTTTATGAACACATCCATAGTACTCATTCAAACACTAGTTAAATTAAAAAATAGTCAGACTTGTGTTTTGTTCATGTTCATGAATTAAACAACTATTCCAAACGTATTTCACATTTACGTGATAAAGACAGGAAGTGGAATTAGATTCACAAGTTATTGCAAGTGGAAACAGATATCCTCGCGGCAATTTCGAGTGGGCAATTATAATTTGCCCTAGGAAGAAATCATATCACATTTCCGTGGGGGCAAAGAAACTAAATCTGGCATGACAAGCACTAGTATTACGGCACGCCGCCCTTCCTTCCACAAAGCTATTATGAGTTACGTGAACAAAATTAACTGGACGAGACGGGGGCTCGAAGAGCAGCACTAAGCCACTAACAATGTTGTAAATGGTGAAACGCTACTCAATATTTGATTTAACAGGAAGGGATTCCTGAGCCTTAAGAATTGTATATTCATAGATGGGTTAGTGATGAGTGTTCGTGTGCCTGAGCAGTCCAAAGTTCTGGTTTTGAATGGAGTGTCTTTGTCCAACAAATAGAGTCCTTCACCAGAAACTTGTGAGCTCATATTGTCTACCTCTACCATCATCATTTTACTCAACCATATCCTGTTTATGTTCTTAAGGTTAAGGTACGACTCTTTGAAGAATCCATTGGAACCATCATCTGCCAATAATGGGTGTTCTCTACTGTCGTGGCCAATGACGTCCCCGCCCTATGATTGTGTCGTGTACTTTGTGAGAGGTCAGTTACTCGGATAACAAGTCGAATAATGAGAAGAAGAAGAAATTCAGAAGGCTGAATATATTAGCTTTATTTTTTAATAACTTAATTAATGTGTTATTAATAATACTAATTAATGTAGGAAGGTATCATTTGATAATGCATAACTAAGGAATCATAATAAAAAAATTAAAAAATTAAGAATCAGAATACTATTTATGCGTTTTTAGTAAGTAATCAATAACTATAGGATTAAACAAATTAATAATTATGTCAATATTTGGTATCAGGTATTAAAAATAATAATGAAAATTTTTCACTCATAGTTAATTAACATAAATTAATCAAAATTTATAAAATTATGAATAATTTTTATAATAAAAATAAATTTACAAAACTTAAAAGAAAAACTTGTTTTACTTAATATAACATCAGTAAAATAAAATCAAATAACTATTAAATAAATTAAATATAAAAACCGTTATATGTAATTTTAATAATAATATTATAACAAAAATTAATTATTTTAATAATTTATTAATAATATTCTAATAATACCTTATCCACTGCTTACTTCCCATTCTTGATATTTGATTATATTTTATATCCACATTCTCGCCAAAAATAAAAGTTTAGAAATATCTAAAATTTATTCCAGTTTTAATATTCTTTATTAGAGAATTAAAATTGCATTCTGGGTTATTTGTTATCAAAAAAACTAATAATTATCAAATTACTTTAAGCTCCGAGGTGAAGAAGCGTCGGTGTCATATTGGATCCTATCTTGGTAATTAATAGCGCTAGTCTAACCAAAATTGTTGGGGAGTTATTTATAAAATTGCTGTTTTAAGAAGGTGATTTAGGAGTGAAATGAAAAGAAGAAAGCAGCAGATATTAACGAACTACCTTAGATATTGATTCTTGAAGATGTATGGTGCAATTAAGGATATGTGATATCTCATTTGCGGTACCAAATCTTATACAAGAAAGAAAAGGAAAAGTAGAAAAAAAGTATAAATTTATAAAAAAATTAATGTATTTTAATTAATTATTTTGAAGCATACAACAATTAAATTATATAGGATGATTGCTAAACCTTAACTAGTTCAAGTACTAAGAAATTTAATGAGACTTTCTTTTTTTAGAAATTAAATAATATTAATAAAAGAAATAGAAAAATTACAAGTCAGGGTGAGTCTAATAGAAAGATTATAAGTTAGGGTTAGTCTAACTCACCGAACAACCAAAAAGAAATGACACTGTTCAACACCAAAGCAAGCTCAAAAAATGACAACTTTCTAAGGTAAAACATGAAGATACATCGTTGATACCTAATTGAGAAAACATCCTAAAATTAAACATTTTCACATTCTTTCTTTTTCCAATTAAGGTTAAAGGTATCTGCACTCACCATCATCTTGAGACACCGAGACTCCGAGGGAGAGCTTTGAGACAATCAACTGGAAAAACCAAACGAAGGTAAATAGATCTTTCTTATCCATGTTTCATATTTAACAGTTAAGGTTGGTCGATGCAAAAGATTGACCTTTTTCTGTCTTGTCTCTTCATGTACCATATCCACAATTGAGTGTCCCTAACATCGTTTCTAACACCGATGATGCTTCCATTCCAACACTAGAGAGGTAAGTCCCCCTTCCATTGTTTTCCATAATATAAGTTTTGAAAAACTACTTGCTATGTTGGTATGCATCTTTGTTTATATTCTCCATGAAATGGCTAATTGGGTTGAGCACTTCTTGATATAACTAGAGTAAATTACTTGTTCTCTTACTTTAACAAAAACACATTCCTATACTTGCTTTGATGAGACTTTTTTGTCAGCAACACTGAACATCTTTTCAATCTTAAGGGCTCTTCTTATCAATAAGACTGAACATCGTTTAGATGCATATGGTAAGTGAAGGTTAAAAGAACTAGTACTGAAGTTAAATATGAGGTTGAAGTATTACGCAATGACTTGTAATGATGTTACTTACATAATGCCAAAATAAAAGTACAAAGTTGGATATTTTGTTCCAAGAACAATTCAGTTGTAGCATAATTTTTTTTAAACTTTGCACAAAGTTCTCTAGCTAACTCTTATTGGTCTTCTATAGGCATGCAAGTGTACTGAAAAATCTCTGTCTCAGTTTGGTAAACATAATATTGGACTGCCGACTCTAACATTTTGGAGTTTGAGTTCTATCTAGTTAGGCAAACTCAAACTAATTCTATCTAGTTGGGCAATCTCAAACTAACTTTTTCATACTCCAAATGTATAGTTGTTGTGCAATTTCTTCAAATTTCTCAACTCTTTTAGTTGTTGCACTTCAATATATTACAATATTCCGAATCAAATATATTGCTTCCTTTTGTCGTCATCAACTCAGTCTTCACAATCAAATTCATAATATGCGTAAAACAACACGTATGGAATAATCTTCCACTAACCAATAAGCTCTCAAACTGTATCTTATCTTTTAACTTTTCAATCATAACATCATTTTTGCTACAACTGTCAACTATTGTGGTGGACAATTTGGCGTTGATATTACAATCTATTAAACAATCTCTTAATACGGTTGCCAACCTTTAGCTTATATATGGTGCCATCACATAAATGAACCCATCATGTACAAATATGACCAACATCAATCATGACATAATCCAGAAGTAAATGATAGCAATATTAAAAAATACAAATTAACTCAAAAGTTTATTTCATATAGTCTAATCATTATCAACATAATGTGTTGTCGCCACCATATAACATTTCTTTTGGTTATCGATTGTCCGCACATATAATGTAATAAAAATTTGTCCTTTAATACTCGACAATGTTCTGAAAATTTATTTCTTCTTATCCTTGTATATTTTGATAATCTCCTTCTTCAACATATTCTGACTAAGAACCTTACAGCGAGTTGTACAACATCCTAGATTTTTTAGTATCAACTATAGATAGTAGATACAAAGATCTGATTCGAGTTAAACAAGCCTTTAGTAGATACGTAAAATTCAATGACTTGTTAGTCCACTTATTGGGGAGCTTTAATCCAAAGCCCAAGATCTCCATCGCATTTTCAAGAATAGGCGGTTAGCCACTAACACCCAGATTGACGAGGCCCTTCTTCTTCGTCAATTTTTCACTCCATCGATGAGATAGAAGATTGACTGAGATTTTCTCCTTTTTTGAAACAATATTAATGTCAAGGCAGAGTCATTAGTTTCTCATTTTTTGAAGCAATATTCATGTCAAGGCAGGGTCATCAATTTTTGCTTCCTAGATTGTTGTGGTTTCCTTTGATACACATTTTTGGTAAATATTGTATTGTATTTTATTTATTTACTTTTTTAACCTGAATCACTTGTTTGTAGTTTTTGTCATATTATTACTATACTTTTTTTTCTTTTTCATTATCACATTTGCATGTGGATCTACCGGAAACAGTTTCTCTATTTTATAGGAGTAAGACTGTGTACTATCGGACCTCTCCAAATCGCACATTGGTACGAGATTCAGACTGAGTGTGATGACCAACTATAGATAGTAGATGTTCATCACCAATTACTATAGAAGCAATAAAAAATCTCATCATGTTGCTGTCATAAGATATTTTAATTATTTCATTCTTCCTTCTCATAAGGTTAAGAGTAAAAAAAGTTTGAGCTCCTGATATGATTTTCTTTCTATTATACAAATCCACGTGTCTCTTTAAATGAGATATTGCACCTTTTGAACTTCCAGACAACATCTTCTGATAGTACTTACATTCACCCTTTTTTTATTCTGTCCATTGATCTAATCTTATTGAAATGATTTCAACTTTACTTTTCAATTAACCTAAAATTTTATCTTTACTTGGTGTGGGATTGGAAGTTTCTACTTTTGTCGCCAATACTGAATTACAACTCCCTACTAAAAGAATATGTTTATTCATTTGAAACAATCAACGTATAAACATATAGATCTTATTTATAATTATAATTGATAATTGATAAATATGGGAGAGAATAGGAGAACATAAACCATAATCATATATTATCAGTGACTCATACAATCACATACAATCGTGTAATGTATGATATGATCTCGATATGTGTTTTAGCAGACTTACACAATCACGCACTTGGATGTGTGTGTGATTATGTAAGTCACTATAAAATTTTTATGCACAATTGCACGATCACATACATAATAATATTTACATAGTTATATACACAGGCACTGTAAATTCTCAAAACTTCATAGTCACTTACATAACCACACACAGACACTCGTTTACGTGACTGTGTAAGCTCACGAAAATATTCCCCAAATGATAACCATCCCAAAAATTTTAGTATTTCATAAAATTAATCTTCAATCAAAAGATTCAAAACCAAAATGTGACGAAGGAACTTTACCTTGGAAGGTAAGTGGTGAAGAAGTGAAAAACAAAGAAGACAGCGACAACACAACGGGACGTGTAACGAAAGGGCGGCAAACTAAGAAAGAGGAAAAGAGAGAGTCTGAAGAAGGTAGGGAAAGAAAAGGTAGACATAGCCCAAGCAAACCAGGCTTCGTCGAGTCAGGTCGGGCCCTTTTTGCCATCCCTAAGAAAAAGTGGGGGAAATATTAACGTAGACTAAAATGACGTCATTTTTCATCATTAGAAATGACACATCTTGACATAAAATAATGTCATTTTATTTTAAACGCAAAACTATGTTGTTTAGGTTTAAAATTTTATCGGGCCTCAGGTTGGGCTTAGGCTAAAGAACCCGAGCCTTGCTTGGTGCAAGCAAATTTTTAATTTTAAGGCTCGAGCCCAAGGCCTAATCAAACCTTGGCTCGGTCATCTCTAATCAAGTATTAAAAATGGTAATGAAAATTTTTCACTCATATTTAATTATCATATAATTTATTTTATAAAAATTAATCAAAAATATTTTCAATGATTAATTTTTTTAAAAAATTATGAATAATTTTTATAATAAAAAATAAAATTAAAAATTAATACCTTAAAATCAATGAAACAAAATAAAATAATTATTAAATAAATTAAATATAAAACAGTGTGATTTTTAATAATAATATTTTAACTATTGATAATGTTTTAATAATATCTTATCTCTAGTTCTTGCTTTGATACCATCTAATGTGACACTTTAATCACTCTTAAACCACAATTATCTAAATTATTCCTAAAATATAACATTAATTATCAAAATCTTTATTAATTCCAAAAAAAGATGTTTGTTAGTTATAAAAATATTTTAAACAAATACAACTACTACTGAATTGTCATATTAAAAAATTCTGATTTGTTATTAAAAAAAAAAACTAAGAATGGTCTAATTTCCTTAAACCTCCTCCGAGGTGAAGTGTTGGTATCATGGTGGATCCTATCTTGGTCATTAATAAAACTAGTCTGATCTAATTACCTTAAACCTACTCCCAGGTGCAGTGTCGGTGTCATGGTGGATCCCATTTTGATCATTAATAAAACTAATCTAACCAAAATTGTTGGGGAGTTACTTATCAAATTGCTGTCTCTAAGAAGGTGATTTAGAAGTAAACTGAAACGAAGAAAGCAGCAGATATTAACGAACTACCTTAGATATTGATTGTTGAAGATGTGTGGTACAATTAAGGACATGTGACACCTCATTTCAAAATTTGGTCCTAAAAATCTTCTACAAGAAAGAAAGGGAAAAATAGAAAAGTTTTATAAATTTATAAAAATAATATTTTTAATTAATTATTTTGAAGCATATAATAAGAAAAGGAAAATTAGAAAAGTATTATAAATTTATAAAAATAATATATTTCTAATTAATTATTTTGAAGCATATAATAAGTAGATATCAGAATTATTATAGATCATCTTGAACTTGTGTTATTATGAATAGTGTTAGAACAAAGTGTCCACTAAAATCATATTAGTGAGAAATACATTGTTCTTGATAATTTTTTAATTTGATTCAAGATTAAAGAATACAAGAGTTTAAATTATGAATTAAAATTTGAAGTTGCCAAATTTGATTCTTCATATCAAATTTTTATCTAATGTTTTAAAAACTAAACCGAAAGTGAGATAAGAGATTTAATGTTTAAAAGTTTCAATCAGTATTAGACTGTTATAAAATTAGTTAAAGATTAACTAAAATTAAAGAATTTAAAATATGATTGAAAGATAATGTACTTATCTTTTAAAAATTTTGAAATTTAAGTAAAAATTGTTAAATAAAATCAAACAAAAAAGTTGAAAACCTATCTGAAAACTTAATAGTTCAAAGTTTTTATCCTGCCGAACATGTTGATTTTTTTAATTATTTTTTATCAAGACAAAAAGATAAAAATCTTTAGAAACTTGTATAAAAATTATTATTAATCATTTTCAAATTTATAATTCTCTTAATTCTAAATTAAAGGTGAATCTTATAGGATGATTATTAAACCTTAACTAGTTCAAATATTAAGGAATTTGATGAGAGTTTCTTATCAGCAACACTGAACATCTTTTCGATCTTAAGAGCTCTTACTTATCAATAAGATTGAACATCTTCTCAATCTTAATAGCTCTTCTTATCAATAAGATTGAACATCTTCTCAATCTTAGGATGAGCTCTTCTTATCAATAAGATTGAACATCCTCTCAATCTTCAGAGCTTTTCCTACCAATGACTTTACATCTTTTAGATGTAATGGATAGGAATCCAAGGTCGGACTTCGGAGGATAATGCAATGGCTTGTAATGCTGTTACAGAGTCCAGAGAATACTGGGTTATATATAGATATAGATAGTCATGTGGGCTACCCTTATGGAGTCTCTGGACTTGACAAAAATAAAAATAGTGACCAAAATCACAGGGCTCCTCCTTAAGGAGCCTGAGCCCCATCGGTGATTGATCCACTAATACTAATAATTAAATCGAGTCTGTCACGTAACTCAGGAAGGCTTTTCAAACTAACGTCGTTACCCAGCTGGCAATGGGAAGCGCTCAAATCCAAGTGAAGAGCAACGTGGATGGTTCGTTGGGCTTTCTTTCTGTTAGCTGCGATTGGCAATAAAGAGATCAAATTAGAGTTCTGTTCTGTATGAGTTTCATAATATAATTTAATTAAAATCCAATTTTTTCAAATATTTGTAAGTTCATAATTAACGGATGTCATATCCAATTCATTATAAGTTTAATCTCAACCAAAATATAAATATCATAGCAATAATATTTACAAAATACTAATAGTGACGATAACTTATAATATAATAAAATTAAAAATAATTATACATGGTCGGGTCGGTCGTGCAGGGCCCGAGCCCAGTCAAAATGTCTCATGGGCCGATCGGTCCATCCTTCAAAGATCAGTCCCAGCGGCTATGTCACACCCAGACCCGATCCATGCTCCCCTTAGCCCGTCTGCATGTGAGAGACTCTCATACACACGTAAAGACCTAAACCTAGTTGTTGCTTCATATATAAGGAATAATTCTACCGTAACAAAGGTACTCAATCATAACCTAATTTTTTCTGTATTCAGCAGTCTCACCTTCACCAAAAGACTGACTCGAGCGTCGGAGGGGCTAATCAAGACACAACCCTCGACGTGCCTTCTTTATTTTGCAGGGATCTCAACATCAAAGTCACTACAGAAAGCAATCAACTAATGGATCCAAACGACAACGTACAATTTAGCCAGAATCCGGCAGAACCAATACAAATTCACAATGATGTGAAAACCGGACCGGACCGGCCGGTCCGACCGGAAATCGTCCGGACCGGCCCTGTGTCCG
>JANZLX010000008.1:1333740-1355867 GCA_025531955.1 Erythroxylum orinocense | reverse complement strand
TTTTCATCTTATTTATTATATTCCGGTTTGATAGCGGTTCACTACCGGTTGAACCTCTAAACCTTAAACCTTTCCTTGGACCGGTTCGATGTTCGGTCCGGTTTTTAAAACATTGCAAATTCATCAATATCCACTAAGGGTTGGGTTGTTCGCCCATTAAAGCGCTATATGAGCAAGGTTTAAAACATCGCAAAGCATTTCGAATCATATCCAATGTAATATTCTAATTTTATATTATACATTTGAAATGTTAATCTTTTAATTATTATAAATAAAATTAAAAATGTGGGTATTCAAATAGTTTATATTTTAAAAATGTTTTATTGAATTTTATTTACAATTTAACTAATTATTAAAAATTAGTCATCCAGATTTTTACGGAACAAAGTCATTGGAGCACATTATAAACAATCAATTTAATAAAATTGTTGATTTACCTTAAATGAAACATATTTCTTTTATTCTTCACATTAAATCTATGGAAGAACAAAGGTATGTCATTTATATTAAATGTACTAAAGTTTTTTGCTAAAAGATATGTAAAATAAAATATTTAATAAGGTAATTTTCAATAAATTATAGGATCATATTATAAAGTATAAACTCATAGGAGTAAGTTATTTAACAGATTCTCGAAATAATTTGTTTTTCCTAAATTTCCTTTCTGTTTGTAACTACTTTCCGATTTTGTCCTTTTTTTGTCCCAAAAAGTTCAGAAAGCCCCCGAAAGTAGGGAACACGAACTAGGCCATGTCCGAATCTTAGCAAAACCTGAAGTGGCGTTAGTACTTCTTGCCCTTTAGTTGCACTTACTCAAAGTTCGTATCTTTTCTCAAGAGTCGCTTGACTAAAGCCAAAATTTGTCAGTTTAGACCCTCCGAACCCCCTCTGTCTCCTCGAAAGAACCTAGGGTTTTTCAGCACTGATCTTCTTGTACGACTTGCTAGGTAAGAGAATTCACCTGTTGCTTATTTGGGTTTCTGAGGTTTGGTGCTCTGTCTTTCACTTGGTATCGCTTTTATATTGTTGAACAAAATCCTTCTTTTTAGCTTAAAGCTACCAAATTTGGTCAGTTCTACTTCACGGGCACTTGGAACTCTGCTTGGTTGCATTCTTTTATTTGTTTATTTGTACTGGGTTTTGCTTACTTTGATGTGTTGATTTTGGTTTTATGTCTATGTTGTTTACTGTAATATGGTTGCGCGTTGTTCTGTTAAGCTCTGTTTATGCACTATCGCAATTTAGTAGTTAACTGGGTATCTGTTTAATCTATTTTTGTTACGTCGTGATAAAAGGGGACATAGGTGAAGGAAAGTTCGAAACTTTTTAGTGTAATTTTCTGTAAGCAAGAAGTCTGGACGTGGTCAAGTTTTTGCTTTTTTCCTGCTTTCTGGTACTCTAGGTGTCCTGATAAGTCTTGTTGTGCAGAATGGTGGGTCGAATGGTGGGGGCATGAAATTCTTCTCATGTTTCTCTCCCTGTTTCTTCACATTGATGTACTTATTTGCTCTGTTTAACTTCATTTGAACTCATTTTAACGACTACAAACTTAATAGCTTCATGGTACCTGATGGTAATTATTAATTTGATATTCTGAGGTGACTCATAAGTGCCGCTTCTTGCAGTGAAACTTTCACCCAAATTGAAGGTAATATGGGGTTGGATTGTATTTTTGCAGGGTGCGACTCTGGTCAATATACTTTCTGTATATCTGATGAAATGAGACGTTGTAAACCACGTTGTTATCTTCATTTTTCTTGATAGGAGTTGATTGTTGACAGTTTCAATTTAGATGCTCTAATTAGTAGCTTCTGATTGCATGATTCGATTTATGCTGCAAATATGATTCTTGTGCCTGCCATGGTGAAGATGTTGCTGTTTTACATATATAATAGCTCTTGTGTTATTCTTATTGTTATGTGAAGGATGGTCTGACTTTCAGGCACCAAGTCGGATGTCCTGCTAATTCTCTATTTCGGATAGAGGAAGATAACAGTGTTTTATGGTTATGGCGACTGAAAGTCCACTTAGAATGCATTCACATAAAGAAGCTGTGGTTTTTGTACCATCTACTCTGGGCATGTCTGGGGAGAATTTGGGGTTGCTTAGGAACAGTCAAAGGTTTCATGACATTGGACAAGATGCAGTCCCAAATCGCAGTGGAAGTGCACCGCCTAGCATGGAAGGGTCATTTTTGGCCATAAGTAATATTATTTCCCAGGCAAACTTTCACCAAGATCCATGCGATGGGGGCTTACAAGATGTTATTCGAAGCTTTGATACAGGAAAGCAATTAAGTTTGACTTTTCATGGTTCCAATGCCAACTCAAATGTTAGGCTTCCTACACCGCCCATTCTGAGGGAAAACCGACATGTGGGCCACCATACTGGTAGATTTGGTAGTAACTGGGGACTTGCTCCAGTAGGTGAGAGTGATAAGAACTCCTTGCATGTGTCGCAACCCATCCTTTCTACACATAGGGAAGAAACTGAGGATGAATGCTTACTGCAGCAGTCATGTGGTGATGTGGTAGGCACAGCCAATGGCTTTTGGTCTGAAGAGCATGTTGCTTCGTCGGCAGGGGAGTCCAGAGTCTTGGTTGATTTAATTCGGGTATTAATTTCATTATCCATTCATTTCCTTCAGCCACTTCCTTTATTCTGACGTTGAATCATGGTCCTTGAATGTATTTATGTAAAATTGTTTGCTGTTTTGAGGGCTTAAAGGCTATGTGCCTTGGATTTTGAGTTAGCTTACAAAAGGATAACATTAACATGCTGCAAATGTATGTACTGTGCTGATGGGTAACTCCAGAACTTCTGAAAATTATTGCTTGTTTCTTTATTTGAGTTTTATATTTGCACAATTTTTTTCTTAATCTGGGCTATAATGGACCAACTTAGGCTACAGAGTACTAAACCCCCTCGGTACCGATCTTCTAACCTCCTACCTGAGAGTGAGAAACTGTACTGAGTGTTGTCTTGTCATGAGGCTGCTGGTTTGCCTTAGGGTATAAATATTTCTGAGGTATGAAATCTTACAAAATATGCTGAGTGCCGGCACACAATTGCCGTGCTTGTGTGTTCTTTTGATGCTATTTATACCTTTGTTAAGAGTTCTAATCCTGTACTTTTGGTTTTCATTCACAAATCAGTAGCCTCTTGCCAATAGATGAGAAATCTCATGGGAAATGGCAGGATATATGCAATTATGATGACCAGTACATATGATTCGATTAAGTTCTGAATAATAAGAAGCCACTTTCTTTTTCCCAGAAGATTTGTGCTAAAGAATTTGCATTTAATTTGATCATTATTTAATGAATAAGTATTATGCTTGAATTAAAAGCATTTCCCCTGTCTCTCTGCTGATTATAGTTTCATTTCTCGTTTGGAAATTGAATCTCTGAATTGTCTTATTTGTTGCCTCTTTGCTTGCCACTTCAAAATTGCAAGACCTGAAATGCTAATTGTTCACTGCAATTTGCAGGAGGATTTCCCCCACACCCCATTGCCTTTATATAACCATTCTCATTCCTTAAGTTCTGGAACTACAGAGGAAGTGACTGATCATAATGGTGACTATAGTTTTCATGACCCTGTTAGCCCATCAAATACAGTTGCATCAACTCGAGTTACAGAGCGGGTATCACCTTCATTGAATACTGATGACTCGACTACCAGTGTTTCAAGCTCATTGTCTGTTCACTGTACAGGAACCATAAAACTAAAACCCACGCTTCATAAAGAATATTCAAGTTGTGCTAATGTTAGTATTGTTGAATCTAAAATGAAAGATCTAAATCTGTCTGGCCTTCCTAATTCCAAAGAGCAGAGAAATCAGGAACAATGGCATCACAGCTATCACAACAGTATGCCTCACCCCCAAATGTACCAGCAACGTGGTAATTCATTTCAAGTCCAGAGTGACAAATCTCAAGTAGGTTCTCAAGGAGTCAATTCCTCATATCTTAGCACAGATCCATCTCTACATGGCCTGCCAAAGTTTTCAGCAGAGGTACAGCCATTATTACAATCATCCGGGTTTACACCTCCTCTATATGCAAGCGCAGCAGCCTACATGGCTTCACCGAGTACATTTTATCCTAGTGTACAGGCTTCGAGTTTTTATTCTCCACACTATGGACTAGGGCCATATACTCTAAATTCAACAGTCATTCCTCCATTTGTGGCCGGATACCCACCTCAGGGTGCTGTTCAGATGGCAGTTGATGGTCCTGCTAGTCCTAATATTAGTTCACGGGTGTCTGGGGCTTCAGCTGGGGGGGTCAGTACACATGGAGCTGACCTTCAACATTACAACAAGTTCTATGGACAGCTTGGATATGCAGTTCAACCTTCATTTGCAGATCCAATGTATATGCAATACTATCAACAGCCTTATGGGCCATCATACAGCATTTCTGGTCAACTTGATCCATTAGCTCTGGGAACTAGTGTTTTTGGGAACCAAAATAATACTCCTGACCCCAAGAAAGGATCTGAAGCTGGCTCTGGTCTGGATGACCCAAAATCACAACATCAGAGGTGCATAATGAACGTTATGAACCAAACTAGGTGGGGGATAACAAATCCTCATTACACTGGGAACCCTCCAAACATGGGAATAATGATGCCATTCCCATCATCCGTTGCTAACCCAGTCCTGCCTGGATCTTCAGTTGGGGGAACTGGTATTTCTGGAGGGAGAAATGAAGTGAGATTTAGCCCTGGTTCTGGCAGATATCCTCCTGTGTATTCTGGATGGCAAAGTCCAAGATCAGAGGCTTTTAGTGATCCTAATGTTTATAATTTTCTTGAGGAGCTCAAATCTGGAAAAGGTCGCAGATTTGAACTATCTGATATTTCGGGGCATATTGTTGAATTTAGGCAAGTGCACACTTCCTATGCATTTCTTTGTTTATATGTTGTGTTTGAAAATCCAACGTTGAGACTTTTACATTTCAGTGCTGATCAACATGGGAGTCGATTTATCCAACAGAAGTTAGAAAATTGTAGTGCTGAAGAGAAGGCATCTGTCTTTAAAGAAGTCCTTCCTTACTCTTCCAAGTTAATGACTGATGTTTTTGGTAACTATGTCATTCAGAAGGTGTGCATTCAAAATAGTCGTATTTGTAGTCTATTCACAACTTCATATGTTGACTGTGGTAATGTCACATATTTTGGTATCGTTTGTTTATATAGTTCTTTGAGTATGGAAGCCCGGAGCAGAGAAAGGAGCTTGCCAATCAGCTTACTGGACAGATTCTGCCTCTGAGCCTGCAGATGTATGGCTGCCGTGTAATTCAAAAGGTATAAGTGATGGAATATGATTGTCTCATAATTTTTATTGTTTTCCATGTCCCGAAAACAGAAAAAGAGTACAAGAAGATGAAACCTGAATCAAATCAAGCTAATTTCTCCATATATATATGTTAAGAAACATATAATGTAATTTGCTAATTTTTCCAATTTTGTTCAATAAGATGACCAACTTTAAGTCATAGGTTGAGACCTGAATTTACTGAGATATTTACATGGATCTGTTGTTTTATACGCCTGGTGGAATGAACCGTCTTGGCTTTCCACTTGCTGATTGAGATGGAACTGGTTTAATCACCTTTCTAGGATTGTGTTGTGGATGCCTTCGTTGGGAAATCTTATACCAGAAAAGAAAAGCTTCAGAGTTGATATTCTCTTTTATTTTCGGGTTATTGTTTCCTATTCCGTAGGTAGTTTAGAGATATAGGACTTCTATAATTATTTTCCTATTCTTATTCCATAGGAAGTTTAGTAGTATAGGACTTTTATTATTACAATAAGACTGATCCTTATTTAAAGGAACAGCATAGTTAGGAATTTGACAAATACAAGACTCCTTTATCTGTAATATGACTGATCCTTATTTAAGAGGACAGAAGTTAAATAAAAGAGTAGTACAGAGTTTAATCAAAAACAAGAGATTGGAGTTCTCTCTTATCGAACTCTAAGGTGTCAGTCTCCCTTGAATGAGTCTGAAATTCTATTCAAAATAGGTCGACAAAAGAATCGCAACAAAGGGAAGAGAGTTGAATTTGATTTTACGCTCAATCGCCTGATAACTCGATCCTACTCTCAGAGATATAACAGATTGCAAGGTGAATGTATGAATGGATGGGAGAGGGTGAAATATAATGCTTCTTGTACCAAAATGCAGATCAGTGAAGTTGTCAAAACCTATTTTGATAATCTTAAGGGTTTTATTCTTTATCTATCTTCTTACTGTTCCAGGATTTTTGTTCAATGACTCCTTCCTATGCTGAATCTATGCCACTTTTTTTTTTTATGTTTTAGAAATGGTATTTATATTAAGCTGACATGGTTCTAGGCACTTGAAGCAATTGAGCTTGAACAAAAAGCACAGCTCATTCGCGAGCTAGATGGACATGTTATGAGATGTGTGCATGATCAGAATGGCAATCATGTGATTCAAAAGTGTATTGAGAGTGTTCCAGCAAATAAAATTGAATTTATTATCTCTGCCTTTTGTGGTCAAGTGGCGGCACTTTCTACACATCCTTATGGTTGCCGTGTCATACAGGTATATTTTACTTGCATGGTGTGGTGAAAAGTGTTGCTCTGCTTTTTCTTCCCTTCTTTTCTTATCTGGAACAATCCTTGCAAATTTTGTTGGTTTGATCCATGCAGAGAGTTCTGGAACACTGTGCAGACGAGCTGCATTGTCAGTTTATTGTTGATGAGATCTTAGAGTCTGTTTATGATCTTGCCCAGGATCAGTATGGCAATTATGTGACTCAGGTAGGTCTTGCTAACCTTTATTGCTCATTTTCTTAAAAAAAAAAAAAAGGTGCTTTGTGAAATTGTCAACATTTTTAAGAGGCAACTCAATTCTTATCGCTAAAAACCTATTGATAATGTGCTATCCATTCGTGACAACATGTTTTAGATGGTCTATAGTCCTGAACTGGGCTTTTTTCCCATTCCCAACTCCTAGTTAGAAGAGATTGTTGATACCTTTAACATATCGTCTTAGATACAAGAGAGCAATTTGGTAGTTTGCATCTTTTATATTCAATTATTTTTATATCTAATATGGATGTCCCTCCTTGCAAATTTCAATCTTTTGGAACAAACTTTTGTGACTTAACACCTTAATCGGACATGAAGTCCGTCTTTAAATTGTGGGAGCATTTGTTACTGAATGTTTATTCTTTTCTGACAGCATGTTCTGGAAAGAGGAAAGCCTCATGAAAGATGTGAAATCGTTAGCAAGTTATTGGGTCATATTATCCAACTGAGCCAGCATAAGTTTGCTTCCAATGTCATCGAGAAGTGCTTGGAGTATAGCAGTGCGGCTGAAAGGGAGCAAATAATTCAAGAGATACTTGGACATAAGGAGGGGAATGATAACTTACTAGTAAGTCCAAAAGTTTTTTATAATGAAGTCAAAACTATAATGCGGTACCAGTTAATATGATTGACTTGCTTCCTGATTTGGTTCGTATTAGCAGACAATGGTGAAAGACCAGTATGCGAACTATGTGGTCCAGAAGATTCTCGATACATGTAGTGATGCTCAGAGAGCAATGCTACTTAACCGTATAAGAATGCATGTTCATGCTTTGAAGAAGTACACATACGGGAAGCATATCGTTGCTCGGTTTGAACAGCAATTTGGGGAAGGTACGTGCTTAGATAATTTGACTACCTTTGATTTGTATCTTTTGCAACTTCTCTTGATTATCTGCTCAACATTTTTGTTGCTAACTGTTTAATTATATATATTTTTTCTTTTCCTTGTGTATTGTAGTCCGATTATTTCTGTAGCATTTGCATACCCCATTTCCACAGTTTTCATCCTTCTGCTATGTATCTACACCTTTTCATTATTTCTTGGTTGTTGAGTACGACGGTGATTAAACCGGGAAGTTCAACACTCACACACATAGCATAATTTTCGTAAATTGTTTTTATTGATGAAATATGGATGTCTGCTTCTATTTTCCTGTGCTTGGTACCGATAAAAATAAACCGTGTTTGTGTTATGGTATTTTCCCGATATACTTTTTCCTGCTTTGACAGTGAAGTACTACCACGATTTTGATGCAGATGCACCCTAATCGGAAAGTGCAAATGTGGGATGGAAAACCTTGTATTCTTTAAACGTTTGAAAGGGGCAGCAAGATCCTTTGACTAGATAGTGTTGCAAGTGTTTTATCTTGGGAACCTTCCACAGTAATATCAGCTTGACATTGTAAAGTAAGTAAATATGTATTCCTTTTATCAGTTTGTATGTATGTATGTTCCTTAGTTCATGTTATGTAGGGTGAAAGAAGAAAAGAATAAAAAGAAAGAGCAAACTGTAGGACTAATAGGATTACACTGATTCAAAGGAGTTTACTGGAAGGAAAATCTTCCATGTTGGCTGATACTGTAAACCTTGTTCTTCTTATTCTTCATTTGGTTTGTTGTTGGAAATTATATGTTTCATTTATGACGGTGACGGGGACGACCGTAAGTTAGCATCTCTTCGTGATCATGATCACTGAACACAAGAGCGAAACTGAAACCAAAATGACGTCGTTGTAGTCTTCTGAGTAGAATCATTCAATAATTTATGAAATGGTTTTAAATGTATTTTTATGTAAAACGGTATAGTATTGGAATTTTTGAGTTTAATACGACACCAATTTAGAATTATAAATAGATGAAAATTTAACATAATATGCCAGAACTTGTGCGTTTCTGCCAAATGATATTATAGTTCAAATCATAATTTTGATATATAAAAATGATCAGATCATCGTAAAGGGTAGTAATTAATCCTAATTATTCCCGGAAAGTTGCACAAAAGTTATCGTATTTCCACACTGTAATCTGCAACTTATGCTCCTTTATGCAAGCGAGATGGATTAGCTAGGACGACTCATCATAAATCAACGTTAGCTTGGTCTTGGAGGAGATTCATTACTCATTGTGGTAAAAGAAGGGAAAGCCTCGGATATTGTATCCCATGAAAGGTTTTCACCCAATCTCCGTCGTCTCTCCAAGAAAGTCGGCCTCACTGGTGAGCCAGCCGGAGTGACCTTGCACGTTAACATGGCAACTATCTGAGACATGGGAGGTCTAAGGTTTGCATGAGATTGAAGACACAAAAATGCAACACGGATCACAAGCATTATGTCTCTGTCAATTGTCCCATTCCCATGTTGGAGTCTTGGATCGACAATTTCCTTCACGCTTGATCTCTCGTGCAGCCTCCATGCCTGAGAAGAGAAGAGAAGAAAAGAACATTGAACATGTATTGATTGATCACCATAGTTTAAGAAAATCACACCCTTTAGTTAATTAATCACGTACGTATTCTGGGAGATACTGCATTTCTGTTCGCAGATTGAGGTCAGTGTTCTTCCTGCAGCTAATAATTTCGAGCACTAGCACTCCAAAGCTGTAGATGTCTGCCTTTTCAGACAATTCTCCTCTGATGGCATACTCAGGAGCAGTGTAACCTCTGATAAAGAAGAAAAGAGAGGAAGTGAGTCCCTAAGAGATGCTTATCTGTTGTGTTGAACTCTAAACAAGAACAAGAGAAGCTACAAAGACTCACAAAGTTCCTGCAAATGTAGTGCTGAGATAAGCTTGGTCTTCAGGGAAGAACCTGGCAAGTCCAAAATCCCCAATCCTGGGCTGAAACTTATCATCTAGAAGAATGTTGCTCGCTTTTATGTCTCTATGAACAATTCTTAGCTGCGAGTCCTCATGGAGATATTGCAAACCTCTAGCAATGCCTAGAATTATTTGGAATCTCGTGTTCCAATCCAGGTACTGGTTGCTTTTCCCTGCATCACGTACACAGACAATAAAGCAGCATCTGGAACAAAAGATCAATTTCGTAGCATAACAAATTAAGATGAGATTATAGTGTTCTTGTCCACTTCGATGGAACATGTGTTTCTCTTCTGCCCAAATTGGCATTCATTTTTCAGGAAAATAAGGTTTACCGTATACAATGAGGTCCAAGCTCCTGTTCTTCATATATTCATAGACAAGTAACCTCTGAGGACCATCAACACAGCATCCAAGAAGTTGAACCAAGTTCTTGTGCTGAATGCTTGTAATCATCCTCACTTCTGACACAAATTCTGATTCGCCTTGCAACGATTTGTCTAGAGACAGTTTCTTAATAGCAACCAGCCTACCATCAGGTAACTTTCCCTATTAAATGAGCAAAATCCATTTCAATATCGTAGAGAGAGTGTCCAAAACTGGACTTTGTAATTCATTGGCTTATGGAGATTAAAGGCTTTTCCTATCACCAAGTTCAAATCCTGCCCAATCCTTTGAACTACAGAACCTGAACTGAGCAGAAAGTCATTGCTTGAACTATGTTAAGTGCTCAAATTGAAACCTTATTCAGCTTCTATACATATAAATAGAGGAGAAGAATACCCTGTAAACAGGTCCAAATCCACCTCTGCCAAGAAAATAAGCAGAATTAAAGTTCCTGGTTGCCCTCTTCAATGTCTGAAAATCGAAATAGTTTACTATACGGAGGTTCCCACTCCACAATTCTTGGCTCGCTACAAAACATGCGAAGACTTAAGAGCGTTACAGCTTTAATATAAATGATACTATTCATCACATAAGTTCATCTCCAATTTACCTTGCTGTGCCTTGCTCTGTTTTAAATCTTTCGTCGCCTCTTCTGTTTTGAAAAGTTTCCAGCAGAGTATGATCACGGTCATTAACACTATCACCACAACTACTGCTCCTACGAAGAAGTAAAAGTTTGGAAATGGTTCTGCTGAATGTGAGCTATGATCCCCTGATTCCAGGTCACTTGATGCTGGAGAAATCACTGCATTTCATTCAGTCAATCCACAGGTTAAGTTCTGTGTAAAGTTTGAGAGATGTAACCTACTAAAGAAGCTCCATGACAATTCTTTAAACTTATTCCATACGTATGTATGTTTTTATGCATCTCAAAAACTAAACTTTCAGGGACATACCTTGGACTAATTCGCGAGCCATTTTTAACAGTCAGAGAAAAAGTTTGAATATACCGGGTACAACAACATACAAGATGGAAACACCAGTGGTACTTGTTTCCAAGCTAACTTTTTTAGGTAACCATGAAGAGTCCAACAAAGAGGAGGAATGCGTTTCAATGGTTGCTTGAAAAAGAAGAGAAAACAGGGTAAGCTGTAATCATAGGGAGAATCGAAAGAGAGGAAGGAGAGTTGGGTCAGTGAAGCAATGAGGAGGCGATAGTGCCAAGAGAGAGTCATCCAAATGTGCTTATAAAAAAATATTATCCAAATTTAAGCTTTAAATATGTTTGTATTATTAATAATAATTTAGTGACATAATTAAAAATTAGTTTAATATAATCTTGTGATAGTGTTCATATTATATTATATTTGAAACTTTTTAAATTAAAATTAAAATTAATTAAGAGAATCTAAATTAATTAGACACAGTAAAATTTTGATTTGATTAATAGTTTAAAGATTGTCACGCCATGCCAATTTTGTTATAGTCTATGATTAAATTTATTTAATTATGTGATTATTTGGCAGATTGGTGTAAATTATTTTGTTTGTGATGAATCATAGACAGCTAAAATGGTTGTCGGGAAGTCAGAAAGTGGTTTGGGCGATGGGAAATATGTTGTATGCTTAGTATTCCAAACTCCTCCTTGTTTGAAGAATTCATTGCGTTCCAAAATTAAATTAACGTCACTGTCCGGCCAAAGCCTGACTTACCAATCTACTTACTGTCTTAGAACTGATTCACTTTGAATTAGGAAAATGGAAACTATCAGATCCTCAAAGACTTTCATATTTTTACTCTGTTTTATTCTATCTCATAGAATCTCAGCCATTTATTTTATAGGTTTTACGCAGGTTTCACTTGAGACTTACATAAATAAATGACTGAAATTTATTGGACACAATAAGACACCATAATATTAGACAGAGGATATGAATTCTCCTCGAAGTGACTCCAATTTTTTTTTTTAGAGATGAATTCGACTCAAATAATCTAAAATAAAACTGTTTTTTTATACAAGTTTTAAAAAAATCTAATCTTATTATCTATATTTGCAATAAATTAAATAAATAAAAGCTTAATAAATAAAAAACAATAAGTTGTATAATAATAAGCACTTCGACAATCATTGCAAATTTCAATGCAGAAGTATATTGAAAGCGGCACTATTTTTATAGATTCTCAGATTTTATTTTTCGCACTTAGCTCACCGGACTTTAATCTTTTTGAGTTGGGTACTGTTTTTTGTGATTGTAAGACTTTGTTATTATCGCTACTAAATATTTCTTATAGGTGGATTTGTAGGCAAGTCAATAAACGTGTTCATTCTTTAGCTCGAGCATCTATTCGCATTGCGCATCTACGAATTTGAGTTTCTACTGCTTAATTTTTGAGTGAATTTTATCATTATGAATGAGAATTTGAATATTTTGCTTTTCAAATAATAATAATAATAATAATATGCTAAGAACCACATATTTAAAATTTTAGGCTAAATATAAGAGCAAAATGCTGAATGACTTATGAGAATAACAAGGGTCTTTTTATGAGAAATATTTTATCTATATTTTACTGCGTCAAAGTTTTCTATTGCGAGTTATGTTCTCGTTAAATTTCAGCGGTGTAATATCATTTTTGATTACCTCTCTCTAATTCTTCTTAAGTCTTTCTTTTTTTTTCTTAGTCTTTAAGTATAATTTTTTTACATCTTCTCATTGAAGTATTTGGATATCTCCTCTTAATATGTCAAAGTCGCCTAATCCTTGTCTCTATTAATTTTCAATAATATTAATTACCTTTAATTTGTCCCTTATTATTTTATTCCTGACCTTATATCTGCTAGTAAGATTACATCTCTAATGGAACATCCTCATCGCTGTTACTATTAACTCCTGATTATGCACATATTTAATGGGTCAATATTCTACCTCATAAAACATAACTAGTCTAATCGTTAAATGATAGAATTTACGGATATATCCAATCATACTTTTTTCCTAAATAATATAAATAGATTCGAATTAAATTTGGAACTACCTCTTAAAAAAATCAAACTAGATTAAAATAGAAACGAATCCGATATGAGTCGATCATCATCAAGCTTTATTAGTGGCCTAGTCCAAATCGTGGAAAGTCAATTGTTTAATATCTATTTACCTATTAAATTTTAAATTCAATTAGTACTTATTGTTTTCAATAATTTATTATAATTTCTTAATCGTTATTTGTATTCCAATATCTTTTCCTTTCTTCTCAGTTTGTACTATGTAGACTATCATCTTTCTTTTTCTTCTCCAATACTTTCTCTTTTAATAGAGAATTTATTATTATAATATTTCGTTTTTTAATCAATGTTTTAAAAAATAGACTGAAAGTTAAACCGATAAATAAGAGGTTTAAGATTTAAAAAGTTCAACAGGTATTAGACTGTTATAAAATCAACTAAAGATCGAATAAAATTAATTTTTTTAAATATGATTAAAAAGAGATTATACTTACCTATTAAAATTTTTGAAGTTTAATTGAAAAAAGATTGTTAAATGAAAATTATTTGATTTATTTTAGTTTATAAGAATTTATTAATTAATAAAAATTAATAAATTAATTAACTAATTGATTAGTTTTTAATGATAGTAGTTATTATAATAAATCTAACCAAAAAGTTGAAAAACTGAATTAAAAAATTGGACAGTTAAATTTTTTACAGTTAATACGACAAAATTGGTTGAGTTTTTAATCATTGTTTTTAATTCAAATTGATAATTAAACTTTTATTTTAATTACACATAAATCTCAAAATTTTTGTTTTTGTTAAATTAATCTTAATTTTTTAAAATTTTCATCAAACCTTTATTCCACTAATGTAATTAATTTATATTACATGCTTTATCAAGCTAACAACTATTAAATTTTTGAAATATTATAAATTAAAATAAATTTAATTAATTATATTAAATAAATAAAAGTATTTAAAATTTAAAAGTTTGAGGTGAATTTGTTAATATTAGAAAATTAAGATTTATTTACGTTGGAATAAAATTTGTATGATTAATTTGAACTTAATTTTATAATTTACATTTCTACACAACACGGTTCAAGAACGCGAATCTCTTCTATAAGAAGATGAGAAGCATCCATTTTCTCTCCTGTTCTCCGGTCTCGTCTTCTTAAACTAAGCGGAAAACCGGAGCTAGACACCCAACTCCGACTCTCTCTCCTCAATAAACCATGATTAGTGGTAAAGATATATACGATGTTCTTGCTGCGATTGTGCCTCTATACGTTGCCATGATACTAGCCTATGGCTCAGTGAGGTGGTGGAAGATTTTCACACCATCGCAGTGTTCTGGGATAAACCGTTTTGTTGCAGTTTTTGCAGTTCCATTGCTCTCCTTCCATTTCATCTCTTCCAATGATCCTTATGCAATGAACTATCGTTTCATTGCGGCGGATTCTTTGCAGAAGGTGGTCATTCTCGGAGCTCTCTTTCTATGGCAGACACTTAGTAAACGTGGAAACTTGGAGTGGATGATCACACTCTTCTCTTTGTCAACTCTACCTAACACTCTTGTCATGGGAATCCCACTTCTGAAAGCCATGTATGGAGATTTCTCCGGCAATCTCATGGTCCAAATTGTTGTTCTGCAGAGTGTAATATGGTACACTCTCATGCTCTTCATGTTTGAGTATAGAGGAGCTAAGCTGCTCATCTCTGAACAATTTCCTGAGACTGCTGGTTCTATTACCAGCTTTAGAGTTGATTCTGATGTTGTGTCACTCAATGGAAGAGAACCATTACAAGCTGATGCAGAAATCGGTGATGATGGTAAGCTCCATGTAATGGTTCGAAGATCAGGTGCCTCTTCAGTAGTTTCTTCGTTCAAGTCTCATGGACGCAACTCGTTAACTTCACTAACTCCAAGAGCTTCCAATCTTACCGGTGTTGAGATCTACTCTGTACAATCTTCACGAGGACCAACCCCAAGAGCTTCTAGCTTTAATCAGGCTGATTTTTACGCCATGTTCGCTAGCAAAGCACCAAGTCCAAAACACGGATACTTTGGTGATGTTTACTCATTGGAATCACCCAAAGGTCCAACACCAAGGACTTCAAACTTTGACGATGATATGTTGAAGAAAGGGAAGAAACGTGGAGGCAGGAGTATGAGTGGTGAGTTGTTTAACAATGGCGGTCTGGTTCCTCCATATTCCCCTCCAATTCCTGCGTTTTCAGGGTCTAGTACAAGTGATGCTCAAAGGAAGAAGGAAACTGGTGGAGTGCCCAACAAAGAGCTCCACGTGTTCGTTTGGAGCTCAACTGCTTCACCGGTTTCTGAAGGAAATCTAAACTGTGCTGACTCCTCCAAAGGTGGTGGGTTCCATCAAGAGAATGCTGCTTCAAAAGGTGCTTAAACCATAATTTGGTAGTCATTAGTCGCTTGATCTAAAAGGTTCACCATTCCAACAAAAATTGTTGATGCAGCTATGCAGGAGTTGATTGAAAAAATGAGTCCTGGTGGCCGGAAAATCATTAATGGAGAGAAAGGCATGGATTTAGAGGATGAATCATCGAAGCTGCCAACAAGTGGGTCTCCATTCACATGCCAAAAGAAGGTAGACATGGAAGGAGAATTAGAAACAAGGAAGAATCAGATGCCACCTGCAAGTGTCATGACAAGACTCATACTTATTATGGTGTGGAGGAAGCTTATCAGAAACCCCAACACTTACTCAAGCCTCTTGGGGGTTGTCTGGTCTCTGATATCCTTCAGGTACTTAAATTTTCTTGGTCCAAAGTCACATGTTTGATCTTTTCCTTCTAATTGATGCTTCTCATCACCACAAAACTCTATCTTTCGTGTGATTACCTAAGAAAACAAAACTGTTTATCACATCAGAAACTCTTATCAACTGTTTGTTGGAATTGTGTTTCCAGGTGGGACATACAAATGCCATCAATCATTAGTGGATCTATAGCAATATTATCCAGTGCAGGTCTGGGAATGGCTATGTTCAGTTTAGGTACATAATTTACTCACAGAATTGGATCCAGAATAGTAGAAAAGATCAAACATGGCCTTTTCCGATATACACTTAACATAACCTGTAAAACTGCTTAACAGGATTGTTCATGGCATTGCAACCCAAGATCATAGCTTGTGGAAAATCTGTGGCAACTTTTGCCATGGCTGTCAGGTTCCTGACAGGCCCTGCAGTGATTGCTGCGACCTCCATAGCAGTCGGCCTTCGAGGTGTCCTTCTACACGTAGCAGTAGTACAGGTAAATGTTAAACATGTATATCATAGATTTTATCAACAAATTTTTACAAGTTTCTTAACCGGTACTAACAGGATTTCATTGGATTACTTATTCTCAGTCGGCTCTTCCTCAAGGGATCGTTCCTTTTGTATTTTCCAAGGAGTACAATGTACACCCTGACGTACTTAGCACAGCGTATGTATTACCATTATTCCGTACAACAAACACTATCTCTCAGTTTCTAACATCAAAACTTATAAAGAAGATGTAAGTTTCCATGGAGAAAAAGGGTTATAATATAACAAAGGTAAGCCCTTTCTTTGCAATTTTTTGCAGGGTTATCTTTGGAATGTTGATTGCTTTGCCAATCACAATACTCTATTACGTGCTTCTTGGGATTTAAGTTTGATGAAGAAAAGAGCAAATATAAACATACTACAGTATATCAAAGCAAGGCTTTTCGGACAGCTGAACGAGATAGAATGAAGAAATTTCGCGAACTAAAGAGTTAGAACATGCTATAAGACAAAATTTAGACGTTGGATCGAGTGCAAATTACACGTAGAGGTGTATGCATGTTCATCTGCAAGATAATCAGTGTATTTCATTATATATTAGCTTGTGGAAGACACTTCTAGCTTTTTTTGCTTGAATGTGTAGTTCCAAAACTTTCCCGTTTAAATTCATTGTTGGGTCGAATCTATGGTCAGATCAGAGCAGTCCCATCATCTTCATTTTTCAGTGGGATCACATGACCTTTTAGTTTAACTATTATTTACCGACTTGGATTCTTGCTGTTGCAATGCTGCAGTACTAGAAATGGAGACAAATTTGGATTTTGTGATGTAGCAGAATTGATTTGGACAGATTTTCTTGTCTGTGTGTTTAGACATTCAGATGCTTGGAAATAGTGCATGCATCAAAGTTTGCAATCTGAGCATGCCAATTGATCGTCAGGTCTTTTAATATTTCTCTGTAAAGAAATGAGCCGACAACTTGCATCAGTGACAAGAAAAGCTCTGGTCATGTGACAACTTCTTTGTCTGGTTGACGTTTCTACTTCAATAAGCCCCAGTCCGAACCTTTGGAAGAGGCGGTCTGAACCGACTTGAGTAACTAGAATGGAATAGTAACAATAGTTTAAGTCTATTTATTTTAAAATAATATTATTTTTAATGTAATTAATATAATTATATTCTTTTAATCTTAAAATTTTTAATAAAATTAATATTATTTTAAGAAGAAAAGATTTGGCTTATTGAATTTTTTAATCCAAACTTTTGAATAATTTATCATATTTGAAATTGATTTAAATTTCGATTAATTCAAATATAATTTGTTAACTTTGAATTGAATTAAACTATTTTTCGCACCCTTAACATGAATCTATCTTAAATGATGATTAAAAAATTCGATAAATTCGGCCAATTGAACCGTGAAATTTTTGAACAAACTAATTTTTTTTGTTTGGTTTTAAATTTTAAGTTCGATTTATTTTAATAACTCTTTGTGTTAAAATCGATCAATTTATTAATTAATTGGTAAGTTTTATAAATTAATCAATTTTTATAAATCAAAATTAATTAAATAATTTTCATTTAATAGTCTTTTTTTTCAATCAATCGCATTTCAAAATCTTTAATTTTATTACAACATAATACCAGTTGAACCTTAAAGCTCTAATTCAGACGGTTGACTTCAAATGAAATTAATATCATTTTGATATAATTATTTTATTTTTTTAATCAATGGCATAAACTTGTAATAAATGTCGTTTTATTTTCTTTATTTTTTACCCTTTGCATACATAGTTTATTGAAGTACAGAAATAATTTAAATAATGAAAATTATAAAAATAATGACTAAGTATTTTTCCTTTTGTAATTCTTAATTTTCATGTTCCAAAGCTTATGAATCATTATGTTCGATCGCTTCCTTCTAATTATTTTCTCATGATCACAACACTGTTTTTCGTGTGATTAATTAAGAAAACATAACGTACCAAAGTTGAATAGCTCTCTTTCTGTTGCACTTGGAATTTGTATGCCAAAATTTCCATATACAAGCTTGGTTACGCAAGAACATCAAATATAGTTCTCCTTTTCTTATCCACTTGTTTTAAATTATAATTAAAGTAAATACATTATCATTGCCCTACAACGATTATGCTAAATCCTAAGTAAAAACTTGAGATTCTGGAGATATATTGCGTTTACAGGATCGACACCAGTATTCTCAGACGCCGATCTAGGAATGACTGTGTTCAGTTTATGTACATAATTTACTCACATATATATTGGATCCTGAATGGTAGAAGCTAGAAAGATCGAACATTCCCTTTCTTTTTCTGGTATACAATTAACTAAGCCTGTAAATTTGCTTAACAGGATTGTTCATGGCCTTGCAACCCAAGATTATACAGCTTGTGGAGGCAAGTTTTGCTATGGCCGTCAGGTTCTTGACAGGCCCTGATGTTATTGCTGCGACCTCCATAGTGGTCGACCTTCGAGGTGATTTTACATATAGAACCTGACTATTTTAGAATTACATTAAGCAAGGGTTTAATGCTCAAGGGGTTTAAATTTTATACACATTATTAGATTTAACCTAGATCTATCTTCGAGAGTATTCATTACCAACAGCCACTGTAGATGTTCATGAACATATTCTATTCCCTCTCTGGAAAGTCAATGACTCTATTTGATTCAAAGTAGAGCTGATTTTATGCTTTTTCTCAGTATTCCGTAAGCCCGATGGATGAGAGGAAGGGTTAAGAAGACAATAGAATTTGGTGCTCTTTTCAAGTGCCATTGCATGTGGTCGGTCATACCCTTTATAAGCAGAAAGAAAGTGTTCGCTTCACTGAAAAGCTTCTTGTACTTTGAATATATGCCTGTGCCTAGGCTAACCTGATTTGACCTCTAACATTTAGCTTATAAATAGTTGGATAGAGTTGTAGCTCAAGTACATGTGACAAAGGAAGATAGTATATGTAATACATACATAGTTGAATGTGTGCATGTATTGTCTCGAGAGGTCTTGCATGGTGAGATAGTGAGTAGGTTTGAGCCAAGGATGACTTGCCGGAATGCATTTTGTGGATCAAATGTGTCTGTGCCTCACAGATGTTGCTCGTTCTGGGAAGTCATCCTTGGTTCTAGCTTGCTCTCTTTTCTCTCATGTCAGCCTCTGCAGACCTATTTTTGGCTCTAACATAATCGAATTTGTAGAGTTTGCATCGACTGTATGTATCTGGTTCTTGTTCTTGAGTGTGTGCGCAGCAAATTTCATTTTTTCCACTAGTTATTTGTAGCTCACCAGCAGAAAAAACTCAGATTACACAGGTATTTTCATTTAGATATAATTTAAGATCTTATATAATGACATTTATTCTCTTTTTGTTGAGAAAATCTAAGTCTCTTTACTTAATCATTAAAACTTTGAATTAGAATATTTGGATGCAGTACTATATCTAAATTGAGTCAAATAAATTTAAAAAAAGAATTAAAAAATTTGTCACCAACTTTAAAATAAAATAAATTTAAAAATTAAAATTGTACTAGATTATGTAATAATAAAAATAAAAGACCTTTTATTGAACAGCTTCCATTGTAAAAATCCATTTTTTAAAATATTCCATAAGAACAACTCTATTTGTCAAGACTTCCTCCTACTTGAAAGGTGAGAAATTTTATCGATGATACTTGATTAACCAAAATCTAAAGATTGAGATTTTGTTTGGAATTGGAATCACTTGAATGGTAGTACTTCAAATTAATCTATACGTTTGATAGAAATTGGAGAAAGATGGAAAGTTTCAAGCTTGAATACCAAAAAGAAATCATAGAACATTGCATTTATGAGACGGAATGACAAACTTCCATATGTACATATGCAAGATTAGTAAACCAGAACTGGTCTCTATCTATATATGCAAGAACTTGAAACTGGAGTTTACTTCAAATTCATGATCAGCCGAGTGCTGGAAACAAATGTTCTCCTAATTCTATTCCTAAAGTTAGAATTCAGATCAAAGGCCAAAGAAATGTAGATGTAAAGAATTCTGAGTCAAGCAAAAAATCGATTCTCGTGTCATCTTCACAAAGACGGTGTCGAAGGATGACAATTCAGGGATCCGGTGTTGGCGAAATGTTTAGCGCAATCCACGGAGGAAAATGTCAAACAGAATCCGGACCGTAGCTTCCACAACTATCTCCATTTTCTTTGCTTAACCTTGATTTTGGTGAAGAAGGTTCTCTTGGAGATGATTTCCCTGATTGCACCGTAGAAGTCCGCAGATTGAGGTAAGTGTAAGCAGACATACCAAGAATAGCTGTGAATGCCCCACAGATACTGGTGGCACCAGGGTTGGAGCTGAAAAGGTAGTAACTTCCGAGAAGCACAACGCATGTCTTAAACTGACCGAGAACCACATGTGAAACAGCAGATGTAGCTCTGGAAAGTGAACAGGATGAAGTCAATGATGTAAGAAATCACAGGCATTTTCAAGCTACAATAGCCTGCATAGAATCATTTCTGTCATAATTTCGAATGAAGATTTTAAACCAAAGCAATATATTGGTAAAGTTCTCAGTTTCAAGCTCCCTCCCTATCCAATTCTGCAGCTTTACCACCTAATCCCCCCAATATATAAGCACATCTTTTGCCTAGCACATTCCCTCTGTCTGTCAGATTTTTCATATTCACATATTGTAGCCTTTTCTCTTCACCTTTGCACTCAATATCACTGTCCGTCAATTTTCTTGCTACTGATACATAAAAAGAGAACTTCAGACCAGTTACGTAAACTAATGTTTCAACATATTCTGATCAATGAGGGTTAGTTGGTGATCGGAAAAGCTTCATCTGAAAAGGTCTGAAAGAATGTTTGCAATTTACTAGTCAGACCTCCCCAAAGAAAACATGTAGCCAAGGTCGATAAGCATACGTAAGGCCATCAATTTTCGAAGCACTCCCCCTTCGGAAAAGGTACGGTAACTGAAATTTTAAAATCTGGACATAATAGAGAAAACACTAAGCTCCTGTTCTATGTCATCTTGGACTCATATCCCACAAAACACCTGAATTACAGACTATGATATAGTTGGCAGCTATATATACATTCGGCGAGATGCAATGCAAGGGATAAGATCCATTTGAATTTACGGGTTTTAATATTTAAGAGAGTGATCGTTGAACCTAACCTCAAAACTCCACTATAATGATGTATAATAGGAATGGGATTACAATTGAAACACCTAAGTAGTGGCAAGTAAGATTCTTGGAAGAATCAGGTCTCACTCACCCAAGCGCCAATGCACCTGACCATTGAAGCAAGAAGCCAAGGAAAGCGGACAGGAGTATCAGCATTGTATTGGTGAAGCTCCAATCATAGGATAAGACACCAGGAGGATCCAAGAAAGGAACCAAAGTAGCCAGGAAAAATAACGTAATCGGTGTTGTCTTCCACATTAACCTGTTTATGATTTGTAATTCAGGTAAAAGACAACATTAATTGTATCTATCAAAAACCAACCATAAAAATAGACATAGAAAAGGAAAAGAAAAGAACTTGTAACATACGCCAAGGCCGTCCAGTTTTCTCGCTGCTGCAAAGTAGACCATAGGATCTTGTTCACTGCACTAGGAATTATCCACGCCAATGCCACACAAGCACCAAAGAGGCTAAACTGTAAATCAGTTACTGTAGCCACCGCAACTCCAAAGGACACCGCTGTAAGGGAAATCACCTGAGATTTCTCTGTGTGGTCAGAAAGGATGGGCTTGCATAAAGTTCTCATGATTGTCATCTTCT
>JANZLX010000008.1:1317843-1330870 GCA_025531955.1 Erythroxylum orinocense | reverse complement strand
TTGAGCATCTTCCTCACATCTTTCTTCACCAAGAAGTTCAAAATCTCACGACTACACAACATAGCTCCCACACACACACTCTCGCTCAACTCTACGTGGGTCTCACTAGAACAGTAGCTATACAACAACAATTACTAGAAGGAACAAAGACCCACTTCGAAATTTCGGTTACTTCGACATTTCGGTACTTTTTCAGTGACGAAGTAAATAAGGACGTTGGTACAGTGAGACGAATAGAAAGAGAAAAACTTTGATGAAGGAATCTAATCAGTCCCAAATAAAGTTGTAGGGAAAGATGGAGACTTTGGGACACCTTGAGTAAATCTAGCGTTGATAGCGCAAAAAGTTTACGATTTTTTATGTAAACTTCTTGTGAGAAACCTCAAAGCTGTCGGACAAAGAAATAGGCAATCACGGTCATAGTCTCCTTCACCGACCAAACAGTTAAAACATACACGAAAAGGTTGTTTCGGTGTTTGTGTCCATCCTGTATATGTCTCGTAACCAAATTAATAAACATAATTTGCAACTGCAATTTCTTTATTTATTCCAAAAAAAAAAACTGCAATTTCTTTATGGATTCTCTTATCAAAACAGAAGATTATATAGAAGTGTGCGTGTGCTCTTTTTGTTGTTTTAGGATTCTTTAACTGAACCTGATAATGTTTGAGACAATAGAACAAACGAGGAGGGAATGTGATGCGATTTTCTTGTTGTCCCCGAAATCTTCTTGAAATGGTTAATGTCATTGTCAATAATTGAGTTTTCTGTGGTGATGTTAGGAGTCAGAGTGTTTGTTTGAACGACCAATTTTCCATTCTGTTTTGGACTTTATCTATTCAGCATTTGGATTGATGCATGCAACAATTAGTATATATCTTTATTATGTTTAAAATGTACATCTTCAAGTGTAGTGACCCATGACAGGCTGTTCTTTCAAGGAATAACATAATTAAGGAATGCGAAAGAGAGACACGATCAGATCAGAACTCCTTTAAGAGCATTTGGATATATTCTAAATTATGAGACTTTTATCTTATTAATCAGTTTTTGATAATTTATCATATATATATTTTAACTTTTATAATATTATATATGGTAACTTAAATAATGATAAATATTGGAGTATCCTAATTGGAAATAGAAGTTTTCGAAAAAATTTAGGTTATAAATTACATTAAAAAACATGTTTAAATATTGTAAAATGCCTAAAATGTAAATTATGCCGTTAACAATGTTAAGATACATAAAAAGTGAGCAAATTCAAAATAAGTTACACTAAACTCGTGTTCATGGTAGGATAATCTGATTCGTTCATAAATAACCTGAACCTGAATGTCAGATTCGATAATTTCACGAACCTGAACCTAAAGAACCTATAAAATCGGTTAATCTATTTTCAGGTTCGGTTCTCAGGGTAACCAGAACCTATTCATATTAATATATATGACAAAAAATTATAAAAATAATTGGCGAAAATAAATACAAATTATTCATAAAAGTATGCATATAAAATTCATCAAAGATTAATCCAATATGTTAAACTCAAGCAAAGTAAAAATAAACTAAACAATGTCTTATAAAAGATCCATACTAGAAAAAAAAAAGATAAACTGTTAAACATTGTTTAATGTTTATAATATCTCATAAATATCTAAGCTAATATATGTGCCTTAAAAAACTAAAATTATAGGAGTCTTAATAAATGTGTTTTATACTTATTAATTTTTTTAATTAATCTCTAAATGATTATATTATTTTAGTCAATGAATTTTTTCTATTAATAGTTTAATACTTTGATCAAAAACTTTGACACATATTAATTACTATTTGAAGTAGAAATATTAAGTGTTATACATTAGTTGTTACTTATAATAATAATGTTTAAAATTAAGATTTAATAACATAAAATTAAAGTAGTTTTTTTTCCTTTTCTTTTTTTTACTCAAGAATAAATATAGTAAATACTAGTGAATTTATTATTATTAATATCGTCATAAATTATATCCAAATATATGATAGGTTTTTTTGAGTGTTTCAGCCTTTCAGATTCAGGTTTAAACCTAGAACCGCAAGTTAGAAACCTGAACCTAAACCATGAACCTGATTTTTCAGGTTCGGTTAACCTTATTTACAAGTCCAGCTTATGCAGTTTAAGTCCGATTTACAGGTTCGCAGGTTTTTTTGAACACTCCTCTATTGTAGTTTATGATTATCTCCTTCAAAGAGTGTCAAATAGATGTATGCCAACAAAAGGTTCAAATAATATAATACAAAAATACAGATTCACACGTCTAGAATTAATCATCATACGAGTGGACTATATTTATTGAGATCTATCATCTTCAGGCTCAAAGACAATTGCTGGCGTTAGTGGATGGCAACGATGACTTTTATAACGACAGATAACCTATTTCAAAGTACTTTTATTCAGATTTATACATGTCTGGGGACCCTTGCCGTTTCCAGTACCTTGTCGACTGAATCCTAGCACTTAAAAATGGTCACGTCGACGTCGTCCTTCTACACAATTTGCATCACAAGCTGCTTTACCTCCAAATCTAGGTAGCTGTGTTCATATTCATCAAAGCAACCCTACCTCCCTCTGCCTCCCCCTCTTAAAACCAGATGATGGGTTCAAGGCTTGTGCACAGTTTAGAGGAAATTGGAACATTTAAGTTGCAAACTTTTTTACATATGAAGTCAAACTTCTCTTGTAACATGAATCCTCCTGTGATGAGTTCTGATTCTTCTAATGTTCATGACTGGAGGTAGATAAAGTGGGTAAAGACACAGGCAATTGCAGATGGCAACAGCTCAATGTTGATAAAGACCGGTGCTCGTGGGTCGCATGATGGTAGTTTAACTTGGGACCGTATCATTCGGGAAAGCAAGGCAAAAGGCCCATGATTGCCTAGTTGCGGACTGGGTGACGGTAGACAAAATCCAGCCCAAACTTAACCCATTCCCATCAACGATTCTTCTTCTATTGCATTCCATTTTCCAACTTCTTCACAGTTTTTCACCAGCCACACAATAATAAAGCTAAATTAAGGTCTTATTTAACAATTAGCTAATTATACCAACTAATTTGATCAACAGATTACATTAGCTATTTGTCATTTAATATTTGGTAAAATTAGTTGTTTAATATTAACTGCTTATGTATAAAATTATTTATAAGGACATGGTTTTAAAAAAAGTATAAGAATATGATTAAATTAAAAAAATTAAATTAACTTCTAAAACATTCCTAATAATATTAACCTGAAAGACAATTTTTTATTAATTAAAAACGCTTTTTTAAATTTATTAGGAATTTAAAATTACTTAAATTTAATTAAACTCATTTAATTAGAATTAAGTCTTTTAAAAAATAAAAAACTAATAAAATAATTTGCCTAGACCATCAACATACTATAGCTTGATTTGACAAATAAAGTTGGAAGCTTTTGGTCCTAAGTTACTATTCACATCTCTCAGCTTCTCATGTTTCCTCTTCTCTGCATAACCTCTAGACTACCGCAGCCTCGTGTTCTTCTAATTGCCACACTCTAGCCGAAACCGCCGCAACTAACTCTATCTCATGAAGCTCAACATGGTGGACCTTTCAATAGCATCTCATACCACCTCTTCTTGGAAGCTTCATCGTCATCTATAGCGTTTGATGATGCGCGTTAATCGCCTATCATCTTAGGAACCAACACCCTCTTAGGCAGTGTTTTTAAATCCGGACCGGACCGGCCGATCCGACCAGTCGGTAGTCCGGTTCAGGTTATACTTCAAAACTGGTTGTCAATTGACCCAATTTAAACCGGTTAAAACCGGTCCGATCCGACCGGTCCAACAATTTTTTTATTTTTTAAAAATATTTTTAATATTATATATAATTAAATATAATTATTGCATAATTATTACGTCACACTGGTTCGACCGGTCGAATCGGTAACCAGTAAGGCTACCGATTCAATGACCGGTTCGGGTTTCAGAACCTTGCTCTTAAGTTTGTAAGTATTCTTTTCCGAGACACAATCATGATCAGAATGAAGGAGTAAAAGATTAAACGCTGGTAGAAAATCGTGATTAGAATGAATGTTCGTGAAGAGAGAAGCATTTAAGCAAAAAAGAGAAAAATTTACCCAAAACTTTATCATTTTTGAATGAATTGTCTGTGCCTACGGGCATTTCGTCATTTTTATTAACTGAAAGCAAAACGCTGGTCTTCCTAAGTTTTTTAAAAATCAGCTGATTGGGTTCAATAAACTAAATCACCAAACACAATAAGTAGCTGTTTAACATAGTCAATAAGCTAAAATAGTCAATCAGCTAATTTTTTGGCTGATAAGTCATTTGAGGCCTAAGTCACTATTGACATGCATAATGAGGTAGATATCCATAAGTTGCAGTTGCATCAACGGTGAACCTTACTCTTCAATCGTCCTAAATATTATTGCAGCAATCTTAGAGAATGGATGGGGGAGAGTTTTAAAGGACTTTGGTCCGTTAGTTTCCCACGTAATTGGAGGAAAAATAATAGATTGGAACAAGTCTATGTAAGTGAAGGCACAGAAGAGAAAAAAGCAGTCGCATATCAACAACACTTGCTGAATATCAACTTTTGCATTACGTAAAAGTAAAATTTCGTCACCTAACAATTTTGTCATCAACAGCAATTGCAAGAATATGATGACAAACTACCTAAATATCAACTTTGCGTTGTGTAGAGATAAATTTTCACGAACTAAAAACCCATTCAATTTGCAAAAACTATTCTCCCTTCATGTTTCTGATGGGGCAAAGAAATCCCTTTAAAGAATGACAAAAAGAAACATAAATTAAATCAACAACATATTCGCCTGTAGTCACCACTGATTACCATTATAAATTGCCAAACATGCATGGCTACATTATTCACACAGATTTGTGGAGAAAGAGCAAACTAGGCAACATTTTCCATTGCGTTAAGGCATTCACTTCTAACAAATGTTACATATGCCTTTACTCATGCAGCAAGTTAGAAAACATGTTGAATAAGATTTCTTAGATGCTTTGCCATCTATTTTCAAAGGATTATGTTACAAATGGCACGGGAAGAACCGTCATAATTCTAGAGCTCATGATAGCAATGGCGCAAACGTCATTGCCCCATGACCTACTTGTATCTTGTCAAGATCAGACAAAACAGACGCTAAAGATATGAAAAATAAATCACTTACCCATACAGTATTTCTTATCAAGTATAAGGTCGATGAGAAAGAAGCAAAAATCGTGAAGCCATTAGTAAAGGAAGCAGTTGTCACTAACAGGAGTGATGATACTAAGTTCTTTAGGCAAGGTCAATCCTCTAATATCAGCAACTAAGAAGTGTATTTTAGGCGACACTAGTGCATATACACTCCTCTAAACTAGTGCGTAGCTTCTACTCAAAACTCAAAACTCAAAACGATGAATTGAGAAGAAACTATTTTTCCAATTATCTAATATCTAATTAGATCTCTCATCTTTCATTACCCATTGAAGCAAGTCTAATCATTCAGACTGTTGATATTTACAGATACTCAACATTAGATATTTGCAGCTTTCTAGATGCTACAAAGAAGCTTTAAGGCTCACGCCAAACTTGAAACCAAGTCAAAAGACACATACTTATGAATTCACAATCTCAGAAGCCATAAAAGGCCAATACTTTCATGTCATGATATAACCATATTGAATAATCTCATTAAAATGGCCATAATTTCTCCATTTCCAGTCTATCTTAAAAACGACTAAATCGACAAAATCTTTCAATCCACGAGCAGTATAACATAAGCAATGCGTAAACTCATCACGAATTGAAAACCCTCATCTAAGATAACCAGGAATCTTGATGCGAATGAAAAGCATACTCATAATGTAAGCGATCACTACCGACGAAATCCCTGCCGTCGCATACGATACCTTCACGCTCTTCGCTCGATTCTTGTCGAGGGCGAGATCCAGGAGAACAATCCCGATTCCGCCGAGCACGAACATGAACCCTGACGAGAGACCCTCAATGATGTACTGGCCGTTGACGCGGCCGGGTAGGAACACGACGGGCCGGATGGAGCCAGTAGCGGGATCCTGCGTGGATCCGATGCCCGGCGGCTCGACGATAACATCGTAGATGAATCCAGAGACGACCATGAAGTATGTGAGCAGGATTAGGGCGTAGACGGTCATTGGAGAGGGGAGGGTGAGGGAGGGGAGTTTAAGGCGGAGGCGCGGAGGCCGGAGGAAGGAGAACGGAAGGATTCTGATGATGTGGAAGATCGGGTCTAGAGTGGTCGCCAGCGAGTCTGATTGGGCGGTGAACGACGTAGTCTGGGTGTCGGTTTTGGGTGCCATCGTTTGTTGATCGGAGAAGAACGTGCGGGTCTTTGATCCAAACTGAAAGTGGAGGGTTTTGTAGATCGTCCGTTTGGTTACTTGAATGAGATTGTTTGTACGGTGGGATTAGAATGCTCCTATCCCAGTTTAAGGCCTGGCCCAAGTATAATGAACTAGACCTTAGAAGTAATTTCTTATCTTGGGCCTCTTGGCCTAAGTAGTAAGAATACAGCTTTTCTGATTATCTTCATAATATTTTATTCCAATCCTAAATATAAATCATGTTCCATACAAATTCTAGATTAAACAACGATTAGTTATGTGATTAATTCAAGTGAACCATACTGTTAATTGTAAATGGAAAATATTTATTTAAACATATGTATACAAATCTAAATTTCTTTAATATATATAAATAAATAACCTAAATTTGAAATGATTATGTAAAAATATAAGAGTATAGCTAATTAAATTTTTAATAAAAAATATTGTTTAATGTTTAGTTCATAATATGTATACTGTATCTTAGATTTCAAATATGCTAGTTGAGATACCAGCTCTTTTTCTCTTATAGGGCAACAACTCTTTGCCTTTTAATCAATTAAAATATTAAAATGTATGAAATACATTAAAATTTATTTAATTGAAATAAGATTTGTGTTATTTTGAATCCAAATTTGATAATTCATTTATAAAATTTAAAGCTCATGATATAAATAATCAGACACTTATTGTATATATTTTTTAAAGAGATAAATATACGAGGTTTCGTTGCAGATTAAATAAAATTTTTTAATTTTTTATTTTAACTTTTTTGAAAAATAGTTTTCTTAAGATTTTGATTAGAAGTAATGATAAAATACATGTTGTGTGGGATATTCAAATGTGGTTGATATTAATTTAAAATAATTAAACTTAACTAAAGTTAATGATTTATTTTAATTATCTTAAATTAACACTTTTAATATAATTTAATTAGTTCAACTCATATTTAAAAATTGACTTATATGTCATATTAGAAATATTTAATTAGCCACGTGTGATATTTATGCAACGTATGCTTAGATTTTTTTTAAAGGAATTCAAAATAATTTTTTAAAAAAATGGAAATTATTTAATTTACTTATATATTTTTCTACCTTTTTTTAACAATTATCTCTTCCCTATAATATAAAGAAATAATTTGAAAACGTGCAACATGGCCGCCGAAAATGCTAGTAAATGGATAAGATACCATTCCACCCAAAATAAATCCTTCGTCAACCGTGAGCATGGCGACAAAATTCAGACCAGACCATCTGTTACACTTCAAGTAGCACTCAGTGGATTACATACCATAAAATCTTCTACTTAGTACCTGTGAAATAATTAAAGTTCAAAACCGTCCTTCATTCTTAGTCATTGAAAAGCTGATCTGTATTTGACTAGCATCGGAGTTAACGGAGCTGTTTCTAGTCCAATATAACTTCATCGTTACCTTGATAAAGAAACATCAAGAAAGTCCGCCGAAGAAAAAGACTTGGAATAATGTCAAAGATCGGGATTGGACAGCAACGTGCATAAAGAAGACTACAGGCCAAGAACATGCACCATCAGATCAACTGTTCCAAAATCGCTATTCCTATGGTGTTCAGCGATTAAAACGTTAACGCTTTAATAAGTTTTAAAACTCTAGCTTCAAAGCCAGCCGATAATAAATCTCAAGAGCCCGGCTTCAAAGCCAATTTGATCGATGCCTCCTCTATGAAAAGCTCATATGTTCGTTTGATTCTTTTTACTGTAACTAGTTAGTTAGTTGGTTAATTACCAACGTTTTCTTTTACTGTATAGTTGGACATATATTTAAGCTCACAATATTGAGCTAACGAATTAATTAACGTGAAAGAGTGAGAAACTCTGTTTTTCTGTCACTAAACCACTCTGTCTTAGTTTCATATGGTATCAGAGCCATCATAACCGTTTTCAGCGGTTTTCTCTCGGCGACGGTGAGGTGAACGACATTTCAAGAACTGTGTGTTCACGATGACAACGAATCAGAAGAAAGAATCAGATAATCCAGGTGCTAGTCTTGTAGCTACACCACTGAACGGATTCAATTACAGGACGTGGAGTACGTCCATGAAGAAGGCCCTGGCGGCAAAACAGAAACTTGGTTATATTACTGGCAAGATCCAGATCCCAGCTAGAGATGCGCCAGATTATAAAGAGATCATGAGCGTCAACACCATGGTTGAGTCCTAGATTTTGAACTCAATGACAACAGATTTGCATGATGCATTTTTATATGTATCTTCTGCCAAGGATCTGTGGGATAAACTTGCAAATCGGTTTGGAGACTCTACGGGACCTTAAGAGTATCAGATCCGAAGGGAAATTGGAAGCATTTCGCAAAGTAATTCTAGCCTCTCAATGTACTTCACCAAACTGTGCAAATTATGGGATGAATTGCAGTGTGAATTGCAGTGTATTATACCTATAACTCAGTGCATCTGCGGTTGTTGTACATGTGGTGTTTCGGGCAAGGTTATGAAGATTAATGACAATGCCAAAATCATTCAGTTTCTAGTGGGATTAAATGAGTCTTACAATCATGTTAAGAATCAGATTCTCATGATGGAACCGTATCCTAACATAGATAAAGTGTATTCCATGCTAATGAATGTTGAGAGACAAAAGCAGGTTTCGGATTCTTTTGGTGACATAGCCGACGGGAGTGCTCTTATGGTGAGTTCTGGATATACAGCAAATGTTGCTGTAGGGAAAATGAGTGGCAAGAAAAAGGAATGGAAAGCTGATAAAGAAGATAAAAAATGCTCTTTTTGCAAGATGAATGGCCATACTCAGGATACATGCTTCAAATTACATGGTTATCCAGAATGGTATGTCGATCTGAAGAAACAACAGAAAAAGTCTGGGGGAAACTTGGGCAAGTAAATTTGGCAGAAACACCGTTAGATGATAGTGACGATGATACTGATGGATTGAGTGTGAGGGCCATTATTCAACAAGAGTTATCAAAGATGTTGAAGGAAAAACCGCAAATACAAATACCACACATGGAAAAGGTGAATTTTGGTGCTGAATTTGCAGGTAACAATTCTAATCTTGAACAGATCATAGGAAATAAAGGGACTTGTTGGATAGTGGATACTGGTGCTAGTGTCCATCTTTCAGGAAATGCTTCCTTATTTAGTATGTTGGTTCCAATGCTGAAGACATCCAGTGTTAGTTTACCAGATGGCTCACTTAAGAAAGTTAACATGATGGGAGACATCAGACTTAGCCAAGATATTCTGTTGAAGAATGTTTTTTATGTTCCAAGCTTCAAATATAACTTGCTGTCTGTGAACAGATTTTTGAGGAATAACGATGGTGTTTTCACTTTCTATCCATCCTGTTGTGTTTTACAGGACCTGAAGTTTAATCGAAGGGTAGCTGTTGGACAAGCTATTGGTCATCTATACTACTTAACTGAGGCTTCCTTTCATAATATTGTTTTGGATGAATTGGTTTCTGTACAAAGAACTAACAATACCACTGATGTGCATTGTTTGAATAACGATGTAGAGAATGTTAACAGTGTTGATTCTATTGATTTGTGGCATAGAAGGTTGGGGTATCCCTCATTTGAGGTTGTACAGAAATTTCCTTTTGTGAATAAAAACTTGAGCCATTCAGCTATTGCTTGTGATGTGTGTGCAAAAGCAAAACAGTCTCGCATGCCTTTTCCTGTTAGTGACAGCCATAGTAAGCTACTTTTTGAACTAATTCATGTTGATGTTTGGGGTCCTTATCGTAGGCCATCATTAACAGGAGCATTTTATTTCTTAACTATCGTTGAGGATTGCAGTAGGGTCACATTTACATTTCTTATGCAAACTAAGGATCAAGTTAACTCCATTCTTGCCAAATTCGTTCCTATGGTGAAAACTCAGTATAATTGTGATATTAAGATTGTTCGATCGGATAATGGAGGAGAATTCGTGGGATCTAATTGTCAGCAGGTCTTTGTTGATCATGGTATTATCCATCAACGTTCTTGTGTCTATTCCCCGCAGCAAAATGGCAGGGTCGAAAGGAAGCATAGACACATTGTACAAGTGGCTAGAGCGTTACTGCATCAAGCTCATATGACCAACATGTTCTGGGGTGAAGCCATTTTACATGCCACGTACCTAATCAATCATTTGCCTACGGTGACTCTACGGTGGCGAGCTCCCTCTGAAGTTTTATTGGGACGACCAACTGATCTAGGTCATTTGAGAGTTTTCGGATGTTTATGTTATTCTACTAACTCAAATCCACAGAAGGATAAGTTTGCGGCTAGAGCTCAGAAATGCATTTTTCTGGGATTTGTTGCTGGCAAGAAGGGTTACAAGGTTTACGACATTGACTCTGGGAAAGTGCATATATCTAGAGACGTTATTTTTCATGAGCACTTGTTTCCTTGTGCAGGTCAGCAGTTTGTGGAGACTACTGGCACGCCTATCCCGTCATTGTCTTCATTACATGACGTGGTTGATGATCAACCATCGCCACTTATTATTGATCGTCGCTTGGAGGACGTTGAACGACATGAGCCTCGTGTCGTTGTTGCCGACGATCTCCATACAGAAGACACTCCTCATTTACCTCCACCTCTTGATGAAAGGCGAAGTAATAGGGTCACACGAAGGCCATCGTGGTTGATGATAGTAGTCCATTGTTGGTGGATCCGCAGGAATATCGTAGTTTGATCGGTCGTTTATTGTATTTGGGTTTTTCCCGGCCAGATATTACTTACTGTGTTCAGTAACTCAGTCAATTTTTGCAGTAACCTCGGCAGGTTCATCTTCATCATGCTTTTTATGTTCTGAAATATCTGAAACAGAGTCCTTCTTTGGGTCTTCATTTTCCGGCGGTTTCTAATTTACGGCTTCAAACCTATTCTGATGCCGACTGGGCGATGTGTCCTGTGTCTCGAAGGTCTTTGACTGGCTTCTGCATTTTTTTGGGGGGCAGTCCGATTTCGTGGAAAACTAAACGCCAATCCATTGTTTCTCGTAGTTCTGCGGAGGCTGAGTACCGAGCTATGGCGTCTACTGTGTGTGAGCTGCAATGGGTTAGCTACTTACTTTCTGATTTGCAGATTCCGGTTTCCCTTCCGATTCCGTTTCACTGTGATAGCAAATCAGCCATCCATATTACTTGTAATCCCGTGTTTCATGAACGGACGAAGCACCTTGACATTGATTGTCACGTTGTGCGTAATCAGTACAAACAGAGTTTTATTTCGCCGGTTCATGTGGGTTCCTCTTTTCAGCTTGCTGACCTTTTCACTAAGCCGCTTCTTGCGCCTGCGTTTCATCGGCTATTGTCCAAGTTGGCTTCGTCTGATTTTCACCTCTTGAAAGGTCTTGACTGTGGGCTGTGGGCCTTTGAAAACCCAGTCCAACTTAAACTAATCAGCAATTATACACTTAATCTGCTTCTTGACTTTGTGAGCTGGCTGAAGTTTCTGGAGACTGAGGGTGAGACACATCGACGAAGGGGAGATCTGAGGTAAGCTTCTTCTTTCTCCTCTCTGCTGCTAAATTTCTTCCTTTCTTCTCTTTGCTGACTGCGTTTTTCCTTTCTCCTTTCTGCTGGCTGAGTTTCTTCTTATCTCCACTCTTCCTTGAAGTTTCGAAGATAGGAATCTCCTCTGATCAGCCCAACCAAGCCCTAAGGTAGCTTCACTGCCACTGATTTCTTCTTTTCCTCTTCTCTTCTTGTCTTTGTGAGCTATTGAGCATGGTGTAAACGATTTGCATCTTTCCTGCAAAATCTGTGTATGCAAAATTAGGGTTTATGTATGAAAATGATATGTTGGTTTTTTCGAAAAATCCTCTCTCTCTCTCTGGTTTGTATGTTCTGGTTTTGTGTATGTATGTAGAGTATGAACCTTTCCCCTCACTCTCTCTTGCAAAACAGAAACATAAACTACTGCTCCTTCTTCTGTGAAACTCACAAAACTGAAAATCTGGAAAATGACTTTGAAACTTTAAAACAAGAACAACTTCAGATTTTGGAAAACAAAAACTACTACTACCACTCAACTTAAACTTTCAACTGATAATGAAAACAACAATAAAACATAATGAGAAGAATTGAAATTCGAAAGATGAACTTGTATTGTGAGTTTCTGGTGTTTTTTTCACTCTACTACTCTCATACATTCATCTTTTCATTCATTCACTCATAAGACTTTTCTTAAACTAGTTTCAGATTTTTGAAAAACAGAACATAACAGATTTTTTCCTACTTCTGCTACTCTACTTGACATTTGCTACTGGAAATCAGAACAAAATGAAAAGATAAGATGAACTTGAACATGAAACTAAAACTTGAATGATAATCTTGTATTGAGAGCTTTTTGATTTTTCACTCTACCGAAATGAAGAGGAAGATGAGCTTTTATCAGCTCTACAACTTCCTGCTACAACTTGGAAACTAGAGAACAAAAGCATAATCTGATGAGTAATAACTAGCTAGTACTGACTTTCCTCATTTGACTAAACACAAAAGTAGCTTTCTTTGTTTTTTAGCACAACTAAACTAGAATGGAAAAAGCTGAAACTTGTAACAGTGGGAACATTTTCTGAAAAAAAAAAAACAGCAAACATGAGAAAGTGTTGCATAGTGATCTGTCCACATA
>JANZLX010000008.1:1289579-1311263 GCA_025531955.1 Erythroxylum orinocense | reverse complement strand
TGATGACAAAAGTATATATTTTGCGTTCTAAATTTGTCATGGATCATGCTCGGATGTGACATTACGAGCACTTATCCATGGACGTCCTACCACGTAGACTTAAAAGATATGACGAATTTTATAATTTATTAAATTCAAAACAGGTACACCACTCGCACCTGAAAATATATTTGTTTTTAGGAAAATTGAGACATTAAATTGTTGTTAAGAAGAAAACGATAAAAATAGAGTTAGTTAGGACATTAACCCGAACCTAATTGGGAAATAGGTTAGACGTATGCCCTCATGTTGATTGAAATTCTCACGAGATGAGTGTGATGTTATATTGTAGGCGATGTTCTTGAGTCAAGGTTAAGACGTTCAAACATGGAAAACACGACCTAATGTAATAGTACACTGAACTCTGTAAAAGATTTCAATATTTCTGTCTTAATCGAACCAATATTTAGTTTGAATGTATTAAAGAGAATTAGAAATATCAATAAATACAAGTTAATTAGCTTTAATTCCCAGAGAGAAAAAATTGGAGTCGTCGGAGTTCCTATAATGGAGCTATTTGAGTGTTGAGGGATGATGGAGGAGTTCCACTGAAAGAAGAAAGAACTAGTAATGGTAATTCATCAGTGGATTCATTAATTGGTGTTTTGAATTATGATTACTTAACTGAATATAGTTAATTAATTTTGAGTTTATGGTCGTTAGAAAAATTAAAGATTTACTTGTATAGAGTCAATTGGTTAAATCCAGGTTGAGGGGAAATCGAGTAGGCGTATGCAAAAAAATAATTTCAAATTTGATCTAAATAGTTCAATGTTTTATTATTTTAAATAAAAATTTTACAATAATATTATTTTACATTATTTGAGTTGTATTTAAGAGAGTCAAATTAAATCGAATTGAATTAATTACAATTTCAACTTGTTATTATACTTAATTATTAACTAATTAAACAATTTATTTTAAAATGTAACTTAAAAAAATATGTATGTTTTTTTTAAAGAAAAATTTGAATTAGTAAATAATGTAGTTACAAATTATCAGATGTCCAAAGGTATATCCTTTAGAATTCAACACAACAGAGAATGACTACCAAATAAGAGATAAAAGAACTAATAATTTTGTTGGTCGATCTAATTAATAAGGGTTAATGACCAGGTGGTGCATGGTTCTGCAGGAATAAGAGTTCCCCGATTCCTTTAGTTATTTCAGCGACAATTGTTCCCACCATTTTGCTAGTGGTCACAAATCTTCTCGCATTTCTTTCTTTCTCGTTGGATTGGACTGTCAGACCCATGGCTATAATAAATGTCCCTCTTTTGGCTTTTGGGATAGACGATTGTGTTGGCAGCTTCTGGATGGTAGAAATTAGTGAGTTTTTAGAACTACTCCAGTCACAAAAGGATTTAACCTGTTCCTAAATCAAGGTAGCAATCGAACATAAGAAGAAGAGATGGTCCCTTGATTCGTCATGCGTTAAACAGAGCGGATAAGATCTATTAAGATAAATGTAGGATAACTGATCCGCAGTGCTAAGCTTATTTTTCATGCTTAGCCAAAGGAGGAAGGATAAGCAATCGGTATGGATCCATGGCTCCATTCTTACTTCCTCAAAGGCAGGTGTATTTGAGAAATTAATGTGAATCCTTCTCGTTCTTATTTTCTGAACCAACTGATTCTTTTAAAGAATTTAGTACAATATGATGTCTCCTAATTGAGGATGAGGAAAAAAATCTCATTTTGGTTTGACAATTGGTCGAGGCATGGTTTTTGGTTTCAACTTCAAAATACTAATCCTAACTTCCTACCCTTTTCCCACCTCTACCAAACTGAGCTCTTTCATAGGGGGGGCTCCTAGATTTTCCCTGATTGCCTCAAATACTTACAGCCTCATTATCCCCCTTCAAACAACCCTGATCTTTATTTCTAGAAGAATCAGCTGAAAAGCAAACGCATTACTAAACTGTTACGGGTGAAGACGCCTGGCGTTTCTTAGAATAGTATCGTTTGCATAGAAACCTCCCTCCCAAAAAAATATGTAAGTTGATAATGGATCGGCACTGATACCAATCGGGAGATCCCGAAGGGCACACAGGAAAAGTACGACAACCAACTAGCTAAAACAACACTTCTGAGCAGAATATTGACTAACCAAAGTCGGATTGTAGGCTATTGTAGTGTTTGGTAGACTATTGTAGAACAACATGAAAACCTTGTGACTATTAGTAAGTTCCAGGTATGATGGTCGAGATACAAAACCTTTCTCTCCATGGCCACACAACTCTCAGCTTTCCTCTTAGGAACCTTACACTCTCACAACACCTTTTTTCGCTTTGAAGCAATAGTCGCAACAGTACCTACACTATTTTCCAGTTAAACTCTAATGTCACAACATAATTGTTTTATGCATTCATATAATGTCTTAGACTTTCTGATACACAAGGTCCTCAGAAGAGGCAAGTATAGAGCATACTTATCTTTGTATAATGACAGATAGTAACATTACTCAAGGCTTAAGCTTTCAGGAGAGGGAGAACTTAGAGAGAATGGAAAACACACAAAATGATATTCATTGAAAATAAAACTTCTTCAATCTCATCGCCTGACATATCGCTCATCATCGTCATCACTATCTGACTCAGGGTTGAGACAAACTTCACAGTTAGGTTTGCACATAAATGAGTTAACATCTCATAAAAAGTGTCAACGATGATGGCTTACATAGACTGGATCTCTATTAGATTTAAAATAATAGATAGGAAAGACAGATTTATTTTCTGTATAAGAAAATATGGGTTGAATCAGCAATATAGCACTGGATGTAAAAGGTCCAGATGGATCTTCGTTGGGTTTTGCATAGATGGACTTCACCGTTCCATCTTTTAATGTCTTCAGAATCGGAGAAGTTGTTGTATGAAAAGAGTGTCGATGAGGCGCATGTAACACCTTTTGGTAATTCATGATCCATTTAGTAGGCATAAACTTTTCAAGCTTCGCAGTTGGTAATTGCTTCAGGATCTGGATGATAGTAGTTTGATCATTAGAACGATCAGCAACCATATAAAGAGCATCTGAAGTAGAATTTGGAAAGTTAAGATCTAAAGCATGATTCTGCAGATGATAGATCATCTGGTGATGTAAGGTAACCATGATGGCTGTAGCTTCTTAATATGCTTCGGCGATCTAAATCTGAACTTGCAGCTGTTCAGATAAAGTGGGATCATCCAACCTGATGTTGAAATAAGATGTTATTGTCAGAATGACACTTCCATTGTTGAGAGTAGTCAACAAGGTACCAATCAAAGCATTTTGGTACATTGTGTAGGTATTGTCTAAAAGAGATATCCTGACTATAGCAAGTATTCCCTTTCTTCCATGAAATGTGAGAATAAGGCATATAACTCCTACATGAAGATGTGTATGATTGTGTTCTTTTTAGAGAGAGATCAACTCTTTTGGGATTTCAAGCTTTACATACTATTCTACTGTAGTAGATCTAAGGCCACACTGTCCCAATCTAGAACTCTAGATTATTTCTTTGAATTTTGGTCTAGATGTAAACAAAATAGTGCGTATACTTCTTACCAAGAACGATCACGAGAATAGATACTGTAAGGACTCAACAAAGGTGAAGAAGATTCACAACACGATTTTCCATAGGAACATGGGTAATTTCAATGAGATTTTTAGTATGATTAGATAAAACACGCTTGACATTAGAAGATAGACTAGACATGGACAAAGTTGAAGATAAATGAATAGGGTCATCTGGTAGTGTTTCCGTTACTATTGGAGTCTCTCCTTACTCACTCTTATCAAGAGACAATGTTACCACCGGTTAAGACATGAAAGATGGCTCCAATACTAACCGAGGGACCCGAAGGGTACACAGGGAAAGTATGACAGTCAATTAGCTAAAACAACACCTTTGAGCAGACCATCAACTAACCAAAGTCGAATTGTAGGCTATTGTAGTGTCTAGTAGACTATTGTGGAATAACATGGGAACCTTGTGACTATCGGTAAGTTTCAGGTATGATGGCCGAGACACAATGTCCTCTCTCCACAGGCACATAACTCTCAGCTTTCCTCTTAGGAACCTTACACTCTCACAACTCCTTTTCCCTTTTGAAACAATAGTCGCAACACTACCTACACTCTTTCCCCGTTAAATCTAATCTCACAGCGGAATTGTTTTATGCAGTCATAGACTGTCTTAAAATTTCTGATACATAAGATCCTTAGAAGACTCTGTATAATGACAAATAATAACATTACTGAAGACTTAAGCTTTCAAGAGAGGGAGAACTTAGAGATAATGGAAACACACAAACTAATATTCATTGAAAATAAAACTTCTTCAATCTTGTTGTGCTTACAATGAATGAAAAACCTTGTTTTATAGGTGAAGCAAGGACATGAAAGTAAAACTCTCAAGAGACACACTGATTAAAACTTTAAAAAATAAAGCAACTTTAAGCACAATCATCACACCTTTAACAAAGATACTTTGAAAAAGTAAACAACTTTATGAAAAATAAACAATATAATGATAAGAAAGAATCTTGCATAGTGATTTGTGAGCCACAAAGATTCTCTTTCATCAAAAGGCTCAAAAGTAAACTCCTAAAAAGACGAGTCCCATAGTAGTGGCATCCAAGGTATTATTTGTCACGGATTGGTTCATGTCATGATTGCAAATTGGACAGAGAGTCTGGATTACTTGAACTGTCAGAATGACTTGGAGAAGTCTTTTATCGTTTGTTGGGGCTGAACTCACATGTGTGAAGTTTATACAGTAATTGATTTAACCCATCTTTATTAGGACTGTAATCTTCATTAGGGTTTTGAGCATCCTGGAATATTGAGTCAAGAGACTGAGAAGGTCCTGCAAGGTCTGAATCTGATTCTTTTGTGTCATCTTGAGGACTATTGGTACCTGGTATGTCAACATCTGGTGCTTCTAGTTCACCAGTAACAAATTCACCTAGATAAGGTCCAATAGAGGAGGAAATGATCGGTGTATCGAGGAAATTATTTATCTCTTTAAGATTGAAGCATATTTTCTTGATATTATGGCCAATATAACAATGTATGATAAAATGGACACGATGTTCAATGTAAAAAGCACCAGTATATGTTTCAAGATATGGACGATGAAGGATGAAGAAACAATGAGCAGGTTGTCGCCTATCAGAAGCCTTTTGTAGATGATGTTGTGAAATAACCATAGAACATTATTGTTTCCATTGATTTAGTGGTTGAGACCACTCAAGAAATGTCCATAACAAAGACCTTTTATTGTTCACTTCACGGAGATGTTGGTAGATCTGAAGAGGAGACAAGGTGACAACACAGACAAAGAGGGTTGAAAGTGCCCAAAGATACCATAATGTATTTTTAGAAAAGTGATCATGAAGGAAAATCACATTAAGGTAAGGTGCTTTGAGGTTAAACATTGTTGGACTACCAAGAGAGTTCGTTTCACTGAGAAAATTATGCAAATAATAAAACAAACTTATACAAGCAAGTGAGACAACTTCAGAGACTTTAGTAGGCGTGCTATCAATTGGAGGAAAGTATTTCTTTAGATGAGCCACAAGAACTTCACAATCAAAAACTTTAAAAGATAAAAGTTTTAAGAAGAAGATACCTTGTTGAAGAGGAAGAAGATATTGATAATGAGAAAAAGGAAAGAAAATATCGAGAGGCCATGTTGGATTCTGTCTGAGCAACTTGGATAATACATGAAATGTAAGTTGCCACATATGGTATGAACTCACGGTTGTAATTAACAATCCCGAGGAATTGTTGTATTTGTTTCATAGTGAGATGTTCATTAGGAAAGTATAACAACTTTTCTTTAATATGTGGACCGAGCTGGTAAAATCCATCTTTGAAATGCATACCCAGAAATCCAATCTTTTTTATACCAATGATGCTTTTAGAGGCAGAAAGCATGATTCCATACTGTTGGGTAAGATCCAAGAATTGCTGGAGTAAGGCCTGATATTCCTCATGGGTCTTTGAGAACAAGAGAATGTCATCGATGTAAATGATTACACTATTAAGGATAGGCTCATAGATCTTGATCATGGTTATTTGAAACAGTGATTGGAAAACTTTAAGCCTAAATGACATAATAGTGCATTGGTATTGTGCATTAAAATGCAGAATGCAATTTTGTACCACTCAGTTGGGTTAATACCCAATTGCCAAAATCCTGCCTTAAGATCAAACTTAGAAAAGATAACAATTTCTTTTTAAAATAGTACCTGTGTACTGATCTTGGGAACAGGAAACTTGTCATCTTGCAGGAATGCATTCAGAGGCTTGTAATCAATTACCAATCTCTTTTTATCGTACTTTTGTTCTGAACGTTTGTTCACATAGAATGCCCGGCAAGCCCAATCTGACTTTGCAGGCTCAATGAGTCCTTGGTTCAGAAGCATAGCACACTCAGCTTATGTGAGTTTGAGATCATCAGGGTTCATCCCTAGATGTGTAGCTTTCGTAGGATTGATATCCTTATTGTTTTTGAAAGGTAAACTTATGAAAAAGTTAGCATTTTTCGAAGAGGATATGGATGAGTAAACTGTGCATGTGATTCAGGATAGTAGTCTAATAGTTTATCTTTCAGTGACGTATATGGTGTAGGAACCTGAGAAAGTTCAAACACATTTTTTATTTCAGTGTAGGGAATGAAAAATGATCGATACCTGAGGCCTATGGGTAGGATCTATAAAGGTGAGGCTTTGTTGTATACATCCATACTAATGAAAATGTCTAGGCCAGGTAGATTGTTTCCAAACACTTTAGTCCAAACTATACACTGTGGAAAGAATCGTATCCGGATTTTTCTCTTTGTAATAAGCCCGATCTTGAATTAATTGCCATCTACAACTGTAAATTACTCATCATGTGAGATCCATGCTTCAGAAGGTAAAATGTTAGGCTTTATAATCGTACGACTGGATCCAGTATTCATAAATCCAATAGCTTTGATGGGTCGACCAAATTTATCTTGTCTGAAGAGTTAGATCTGGACATATGGTCATTAGACTGGAGTATGATCTAACTTCATGTAGCTCTGTTGTAGGATGTATAGAGAATCATCCTCTAGAGAAATAGAGGAATCAGAGGATTCATCTTCAGATGTCGTAACAGAAACAACAAATTTAATGTCTTCATCTTCAGTGGATTGTTCCTCAATAAGATCTTCAAAGTTATTAAAAGAATCAATAGGCAAAATTGATTGCATGTGCTTCAATAACTTAACATCCTTTTTGCTTTTGTAAGGATAGGTACGTGCAAAGTGTCCTAGTTGTCCACAGAGAAAACATCGATTAGCTTTCTGAGAATGATGGCATTTCTTCTTGAAGAATTGAACAAACTTTCGTTTTGTTCCATCTTTAAAAGTAAACCAAGGTCTTGAAGTAGGCTTGGTCTGTGCAGCTGGTTGGGCTGGTGCTACTTGTGGTGTTGGTGCAAGTCTGAAAGGTTCACTGCCTATTGATTCTGCTTCACTTATCTCTAGTTCAGTTGCAATAGGTTCAAGCATAGTCATCAGAACTTGTGCTAAGTCTGATAGATCAACTAGCTAGACTACGGAATTAGAAGATGGTTCAGAGATCTGTTTAGATGATGACTCATAAATTGTTACAAAGACTTCAGATGTTGGGACAGAGGCTTTAGTGCAAGCTTCTGAATTATCCGATTGAGCCGAGGAATCTTCTATAGCAGGTGTAGGTGCAAGAATTGCTATGAACTCTGTCAAAGACTTTTTTCCCTTCCTAGTAGAGGTGGAAGGTTGAGACTTTGGTGGAGAAGTGGGAGGTGTATGAATCTATAATGGTTTACTCCATTGGTGTTCAGGTTTAATATATGAAGGTGATGGCTCAAGAACTTGTTCAGGCTTTGGCTTTGTGTTTTTAGGTTTTGTTTGAGCTGCCTTAAGATGGATATGTTGTCTGATCAAAGGATAGTTGAATTTGAAGATCTTTGAATAGGCAGCTTCTTCTGGATAGTATGACACAGAGGAGGAGTATACTGGCTGTATAGTTGAAAACACTAAAGAGGATGAGCCATATACAGTCTTAGACTGTGCAGATTGCATATAAGCTTCCATACGTTGCACAATTCCTTGTATCTTCCTGAGTTCTCTAGTTTTGATGTCGAAGTCAGTTCCAAAATACTGTGTAGCAATGTAATGTCAAAGATCAGCATCAAGTTGTTGGATCTGAGCTTTGTATGAGTGATACAGTTGTTGGATCTGCTTAGAGATGACGTCAACTTTTTGTTGAGTAGCATGAGTCTGTTGACTGATTCCATTTAACTTGGAATTAATTCTTTAAAGCATTTTGTTCTGTGCTACTATATTTGATGTCTGCTAGTTAAGAATTTCATAAGAAGGATTTGAGAAAAATGTTCCTTGTGAAGTGATTCCTGTGACTCGAATACAAGGGCTAGAGATAACCCTAGTTGTTTCATCTGTACTCCTGTGTAGAGAAGGAAACTCCTCATCGTATGGCTTAACCATCATACAAGGTATATGAGTAGGAGTAATAACAGGAATTATTGGCTTAAGTTGACATGTAGACGATTTCAACATCTCACGAAGAGATCTAGGATTGAATCTTTCTATGGGTATAACACTAGATTTGTTGAAAGCATTTGGATCTGAATCATCCTTGTTTGGATGATACTGTTGAGAAGGCATACAACAAGTTTTAGGCTTTTTCTTCCTCCTTCGGCTATGACTGCATAAAACAATTTCGCTGTGAGATTAGAGTTTAATGGGGAAAGAGTGAAGGTACTGTTACGACTATTGTTTCAAAGGGAAAAAGGTGGTGTGAGAGTGTAAAGCTCCTAAGAGGAAAGTTGAGAGTTATGTGCCCGTGGAGAGAAGGGCTTTGTGTCTCGGCCATCATACCTGGAACTTATCGATAGTCACATGGTTCCCATGTTGTTCCACAATAGTCTACCAGACACTACAGTAGCCTACAATCCGACTTTGGTTAGTCAATGGTCTGCTCAAAGGTGTTGTTTTAGCTAGTTGGTTGTCATACTTTCCCTATGTGCCCTTCAGGGTCCCCCAGTTGGTATTAAAGTCGTCTTTCGTGTCTTGCCCAGCAGTAACATTGTCTCTTGATAAAAGTGAGTAGGGAGAGAGCCCAATAGTTACGGAAACACTCCTAAATGACCCTATTCATTTGTCTTCAACTTTGTCTATATCTAGTCTACCTTCTAGTGTTAAGCGTGTTTTATCTAATTGTATTGAAAATCTCGTTGAAATTACCCATGTTCATTTAGAAAATTGTGTTTGTGAGTCTTCTTTACCTTTGTTGAGTCCTTATAGTATCTATTCTCATTATCGTTCTTGGACAAGAAGTATGCGTACTATTTTGTCTACATCTAGACCAAAACTCAAAGAAATAATCAGGAGTTCCAGATTGAAACAGTTTGACCTTAGATCTGCTACAGCAGAACAATACGTAAAGCTTGAGATCCTAAAAGAGTTGATCTCTCTCCGGAGAGAACACAATCATACACATCTTCAAGTAGGAGTTATATGCCTTGTTCTCATACTTCATAGAAGAAAAGGAATATCTGTTACAGCCAGGATATCTCTGCTAGACACTGCTTACACAACGTACCAAAATATTTTTTGATTGGTACCTTGCTAACTACTCTCAATAATGGAAGTGTCAATATGACAATAACACCTTATTTCAACATCAGGTTGGATGATCCCATTTTATCTGGAAGGCTGCAAGTTCAGATCCATATCTCTGGAGCAGATCAAGATCCTACAGTCATCATGGCCGCCTTACATCACCAGATGATCTATTGTCTGCAGAATCATACTTTGGACCTCAACTTTCCAAATTCTACTTCGGATGCTCTTTATATGGTTATTGATCATTCTAATGATCAAACTACTATCATCTAAATCTTGAAGCAATTACCAATTGTGGAGCTTTAAAAGTTAATGCCCACTGAATGGATCACCAATTACCAAAAGGTGTTCCATGGGCCTCATCGACACTCTTTTTATGCAATAACTCATTCGATTATGAAGACATTAAAAGATAGAACGGTAAAGTCCATCTATGCAAAGCCCAATGAAGATCCATATGGACCTTTTACATCTGGTGTTATATTTCTGATTCAGCCCATATTTTCTCATACAGAAGGTAAATCTGGCCCTCTTATCCAATATTTTAAATATCATGGAGATCCAATCTATGTAAGCCATCATCGTGGACACATTGTATGGGATGTTGACCCATCTATGTGTGAATCTGACTGTGAAGTCTGTCTCAACCGTGAGTCAGATAGTGATGAGCGGTATGCCAGGTGACGAAGGAAGAAGAAGAAGTCTAACACTCGTTGTATACCTTCTCAACAGTATCATCTACACAAGGATGATTCATATCCAAATGATTCTAGTAAATCTAATGGTCTACCCACAGAAAGATTCGAAACTATATCTCTTTATGAGATGTTGAAATCTTCTACCAGTCAACCTAAGCTAGCAATTCCTATCATTACTTTTACTCTTATACCTTGTATGATGGTTAAGCCATACGATGAGGAGTTTCCTTCTCTACATAGGAGTACAGATGAAACAACTAGAGTTATCTCTAGCCTTTATATTCGAGCCATAGGAATCACTTCACAAGGAACATTTGTCTCAAATCCTTCTAATGAAGTTCTTAATTGGCAGACATTAAATACAGTAGCATAGAACAAAGTCCTTAAAAGAATTGATTCTAAGTTAGATGGAATCAGTCAACAAACTAATGCTACTTAACAAAAATTTGACGTCGTCTCTAAACGGATCCAACAACTATACTATTGATACAAAGCTCGTATCCAATAACTTGATGTTGATCTTCGACATTATATTGCTAAACAATATTTTGGACCTGACTTCAATGTCAAAACTAGAGAACTCAGGAAGATATAAGGAATTGTGCAACGCATGGAAGCTGATATACAATCTGCACAGTCTAAGACTGTATATGGTTCATCCTCTTCAGTATTTCTAACTATACAACCAATATACACTCCTCCTATATATCAGACTTATCCAGAAGAAGTTGACTATTCAAAGGTCTTCAAGTTCAACTATCCTTGATCAGATAGCATACCATCCTCAAGCAAAACCTAAAAGATCAAAGCCCAAGCCAAAGTCTGAACAAGTTCCTGAGCCATCCCCTTCATATACTAAACCTGAACTAGTTAACCAGTGGAGTAAACCGTTACAGATTCATACACCTCCCACTTTTCCACCGAAGTCTCAACCTTCCATCTTTGATAAAGTGCCTCTGAAAGAGTTTCTAGCAACTCTTGCACCTACACCTACTGCAGAAGATTCCTCTGCTCAATTAGATAATTCAGATGCTTGTTTTGAAGCCTCTGTTCCAACATTTGAAGTCTCTGAAACAATTTCTGAGTCATCATCTGAACAGATCTTTGAACCGTCTTCTTATTCCTCAGCCCAGCTAGCTGATCTATCAGACTTAGCCCAAGTTTTGATGACTATGCCTGAACCTACCGAAGATGAACCAGAGATAAGTGAAGCAGAATCTACAAGTACTGAACCTTTTAGACCAGGACCAGCACCACAAGCAGCATCAGCTCAATTAACTGCACAGACCAAGCCTACTTCAAGATCTTGGTTTACTTTTGACAATCTTCCCCCAAAGAAATGGAGAGATCGCTTACATAAATTCGGTGCACGGATAGATCTACAAATGAATCGACCGAATAATCTTTTATAGGATATTTTGTTTGAGTTTACTTCTTGTTTGACTTATTGACGACTATCGAAGACTTCAGTATATCCAAGTCACTACAGTCAAAGCTCTTATTGGAATCATTCATAAGGAAATCATTGGTGAATTTCAGCTTATAAACAAGTAGATCCGTCAGGAGTATTTTGCAATGAAATATTGTTCACTTGACAAGCAAGATTTACAAAAGCATTTTCAACGTATAAAAAGGTATTATCTTTTGAATGGTTAGAATCATGTTAATCTTCGTTATACTTTTATCTCATCCCTTCCAGATCAACTGCAACCAGAGCTACAACGGACTATTGTTTCTTTACTAAGAGATATGATTGGTATATTTCTTGGAGAAATCTACTAGCTTGCTTTAGCCTCTCTTAATAAGCTGTGTGATCAACATGCCTTATTCAAGAACATCGTTAAAGGTGGTCTACTTCTCAAACAAACTTGCAAGAAGCCTTATCTTCAGATTAAGTGCAAAGATAAGAAGAAGAACTGTGATTGTAGCAACAAGAAGAAATCTCATCACAGACATGTCTATCATCGAAGAAAGTTCCGCAGACAAATGGATGGATAGAAGCCCTTAAGGAAAACTTATTTATGAAAAGATAGAACAAAACGAAAGTTTGTTCGATTCTTCAAGAAGAAATCCCATCATTCTCAGAAAGTTGATCAATGTTTTCTTTATGAACAACTAGGACACTTTGCACGTACCTGTCCTCACAAAAGCAAAAAAGATATCAAGTTATTGAAGCAAATGTAATTAATTTTGCCTATTCATTCTTCTAATAACTTTGAGGATCTTATTGAGGAACAATCCACTGAATATGAAGACACTAAGTTTGTTGTTTCTATTATGACCTCTAAAGTTGAATCCTCTAATTCCTCTATTTCTCTAGGGGATGATTCTCTATACATGTTATAACAGGCCTGCGTGAAATTAGATCATACTTCAATCCAATGACCATATGTCCAGGTCTAACTCTTTAGACAAGACAAATATAACCGGCCCATCAAAGATATTGGATTTATAGATACTGGATCCACCTGTACGAATATGAAGCCCAACGTTTTACCTTTTGAAGCATAGACCTCACATGGTGAGTATTTTATTGTTGCAGATGACAATTCATTCAAGATCGGGCTTGTTACAAAGAGAAAGATCGAGAAATGATTCTTTACACAGTGTACAGTTTGCACTAAAGTGCTTAGAAGCAATCTACCTGGCCGAGATATTTTCATTGGTATGGATGTATACAATAAAGCCTCACCTTTACATATCCTACCCATAGGCCTCAGGTATCGATCATTTTTTAGTCCCTACATTGAAATAAAAAATGTGCTTGAACTTTTTCAAGTTCCTACACCGTATACGTCACTGAGAGATAAACTGTTAGACTATTGTCCCGAATCACATGCACAGTTTACTCATCTATAACCTCTTTGAAAAAACACTGACCTTTTCATAAGTCTACCTTTTAAAAAGAATGAGGATATTAATCTTACGAAAGCTACGCGTCTAGGGATGAACCATGATGAACTTAAAACTCACACAAGCCGAATGTGCTATCCTTCTGAAGCAAGGACTCATTGAACCCACAAAGTCAGATTGAGCTTGCCAGGTATTCTATGTAAACAAACGTTCAGAGCAAAAGCGCGATAAAAAGATATTGATAATTGATTACAAGCCTCTTAATCCATTCCTGCAAAATAACAAATTTTCTCTTCCCAAGATCGCAAGTACTATTTTTAAAAGAAGCTATTATCTTTTCCAAGATAATCATATTAACTCAATAATTCACCGAATAATGTTCATAAACTTGAAAGTTACAGGTTGCAAAATTCCTGCTCCTAGTCAAAGCTCAGACTCAAAATAGTATGACAAGAAGTAAAGCGGCGTTGTCTGATGGATCAACTAATTGCGGGGAACATACGCGGCCTACATACTTGTATACCGTCCACCTTAATACCGTCCACCTTAATTACCGTACATGTGGCATTTTTACTAAGCTAGACATACCCTACTCTTTTCAGAAGCCCGTGTAATGCAACGACCAAGCTACATAACAGCCTTTTAACTAAAGTAACCCGGGATTATTCCCAATCATTGGGAGCGTGCTCAACACGGACAACGGTAAAGCTGAAGGCGTAACATTTAAAATAACTAAATATGCAATCATGACCCCACGCGTCCCTGAAGAATTAGACCATACGATGATTATGTCTGGACGGTGGTGATCTTTCTAAGAAGTTATGGAGTTAAACCTCATTCGTTGTAACCAAAAAAAAAAAAAAAACCTCGTTCGACTTTCCTCTCTATAAATACGAGTTCCGCACTTCATGCAGTTACTCTAAAGAAGCGTGAGCACCGAGAACAGAAGACAGGATACCCACCATTTCAAGAAAGAATCACTGTTTTTCTCTTTGCCAAAAGTTTGTGTGGGGTAAACTCATAATTCTACCTCCTGTTCCATGGAATCTATTGATAATATTGGTGATGAGTACCAGAACTACTGGGAGACCAAAATGTTCCTACAAAATGAAGAAATTATTGATGGGTAGCTAGCTGACCTAGTTGAGATTTCTATTTTCTATTTTTTGTTGTTGTTTTACATGGTTTTTGAGAGATAAGTTTTGATTTTTATAGTCAATTTTCTCATGTGGGGTTGTTTGGTTTGTAGCGGTTGGGCAATGGATGAGGCATTTTCAGGGTACTATGACTCAAGTTCGCCGGACGGAGCGGCTTCATTAGCCGCCTCTAAGAATATTGTCTCTGAAAGGAACAGAAGGAAGAAGCTTAATGAAAGGTTGTTCGCACTCAGATCTGTGGTCCCTAATATTAGCAAGGTGAGGAAATTTTTGGGTTTTGCATTCACTTTTGTCTGGTTCTGACTGCAATGAACAGTTAGTTCTGTTTCTGCCTTTTGTTGTCAAATTGAAACCTTTGCGTGTGTAGTTCTGTTGATGTTTGACAAAATTCCTTGCAGATGGACAAGGCTTCCATAATCAAGGACGCCATTGATTACATACAAGAGTTGCGTGAACAAGAGAGGAGGATCCAAGCCGAGATTATGGAGCTTGAATCAAGGAAACTGAATAACCCAGGTTACGATTTCGAGCAACAGTTGCCAATTCTCTTGAGATCCAAGAAAAAGAAGCTTGAACGGTGGGGCTATGATTATGGGGGATTAAGAAAGTCTCCTATTGAAGTTCTTGAAGTAATTTCCCATTGCCCTGTTGTTTCTAAAAACATGAATGTCTCTTCAATTCGACTAGTTCACAAACTTGGTTGTTAAACTGTTGCATATACTCGCAGCTGAGAGTGGCTTACATGGGAGAGAGAACTATTCTGGTGAGCTTGACATGCAGTGATAAAACAGACACAATGGTTAAACTATGCGAGGTGTTCGAATCTTTGAGATTCAAAATCATTACGGCAAATATCACCACTGTCTCTGGGAGGCTTTTGAAGACAGTGTTTATCGAGGTAATTATTCCCATTATCCTCTTTCTCTACACCTTCCATATTCTGATCTCTTTCCCTTTCCAAATTAAGCTTATTGCGCACATTAAGGGTAACTGTTAAACATGTCCTTAATCCAATCCATTACCAAGCGAGCTCAGTTACTTCTAAACTAAAGTCAAGTCGGGTTATGAAGTTGGAGTTATTATTTGTCGTGAATTCCGTAAATCAAGCATGAAGAAAATCATAATTTGATTGATTCGAGTAGTAGATAAGTTTGAAGTGTACGAGGGGAAAAGAAGATACCATTTTACACTTAAAACTCTCTTTTACCATATTTGATGGTTGCGTTTTAAGTACAGAAAACTCACTTTTCCCATATTTTTTTATGGTTCCGTTCCGTTTTAGGTAGGGTGATTAATCATGTTAGGAAGCGAAAGTGTCAAACATCGGTCAATTTACTATAGAAACTATTGAGGAGAGGGTTAAGTATAGAGTTGGACACCAATAGATTACTTTTAAAAAAGATGAATGATCAGAATGCCATAGTGCTCAAGTAAAGGAATCAATCAAGTTTCCTCTTTCCACTTTATGTTTGCTGATTTTGGACCACTAGCACTATTCTCACACATACCCACACTCCCAAATTAAGGTTCCGTGGTCGCTATGTCAGTGCCACTTGCGGTTCGAGACCACATATGTTCAACATACATTTTCACACGTTTGACACTGGAGAAAGACTTTCAAGCGTAGTTCTAGCGTTGTAATGCGTGTTCCAAGTGTCAAAATTCAGACAACTTGGTGTGGATGGCTAGGTTTGTGGATGGCAGAAAACGTGCCTGAAATGTTGTTTTGCGGATTTCTGATTGATTTTTATCGGATTTTCACGCGCTTTAATTGCTTTTGGAGCATATGAATCCTGTGCCTATGTGGCCCTTGTCGTCATCGTCCACCATAGTAGGCGCGTCACATTCAAAACCATCATCCTTTGGCCAACTTAAGCATTGACGGAGCTATGTGTATGGGAGGGGGGGCCATGGCCTCCCCTTTCAATTTTTTTTTTAAATTTACCTATATAATTTTTTAATAAATTAGGAAAATTTTTAAATATTAGCCCTCGGCCCCCCCTTAGAGTTAGCCCCTAACCTCCGGCCCCCGACCTCCGGCTCCCCTTTAAACTTGAGTCTGGCTCCGTCCCTGAACTTAAGTCTCCACATCTTTCTTTTTATCATAACCAGTAACTGGAGTGACACGTACAATAGTCGTAGGATGATTTTGGCAGTAGTGTGATTGAGTTTTCCACATGGAAACAAATCTGAAAAATACCCAAATCAGAGCGTAAGTACTGATATAATGATGCGATGACATAATCAAAATTATGGATCAATTACAAGACCACGTAACTGTTAATGATGTTTTAACTATTAATAGTTACTCATGTCTACCAATTATTGGTTACATAGTGTTTTCTTTTGATTATGTTTAAAATCCTATACTAAAGCATTTTAGGTAAGAAATCTTTATCAACTAGGATTACAGGATCTTGAGATTTTTCAAAACTAAAGATGAGATGCATTAACTTAATTAAACAAGGATTGTTGTTTACCCTCTGGTCGCCAAGTCTGCACGTATGGGTGGATTAGTTGGGCTACAGGGCAAATCGTTCTGTGTACAATAATTGGTGACTGTGGTCCCCGAAATTGATGTTAGTTGTCGCCATATGAAACTCTGTGATGTTTATGGTGGGATATGGACAATTTCACGTATAAAAATAGTAGTGTTTTGGTTGGCTTTTATGGATTGGTTTTTTATGTGTGTGCAGTGGACGGCTTGAATCTGTGAGCAATTATGCAACTAATTAAAAATTCGAGTAAATTTAGATAAATAGATAACACAAAATTCATCAAGAATGCTTATTGGCTGTTGTGATCCTAAGCAACTTTTGTTTACCGTCGATTTTGTGTTTGTGCAGGCAGATGAAGAAGAAAAGGATCATGTGAAGATGCAAATTGAAACAGCCATAGCTGCTGTTAGTGATCCTCAAAGTCCAATGAGCATGTAACTATAGACAACATCGAAGAGACATGAGTTTTATGTGGTCTTTTGGGTGTGGTTATCATATTCTGATATTTCACTGGCTTTGTGTCGTCTTCTCATCATTTCGTCTTGGTTTAGGGTCTGCAATTTTTTTTCCTTTCCATTTTTCACCTCTACACACACTTAGGTTTACTGCTCTTTCTCCAAGAAAATCTGAGTGATTAATGTAAACCATTTCAGAAAATATCAAACACCTTTAGGTCCTTTCAGATAGCTTACTAACCAGTGCACCCTTTAGTCCAAATTCAAATATTATCAAACCGTATGTCTTGACCAAAATACTTGGAAGATAGCTTTGAAATTTACTCAAAACTGTAACTAAACTACGTAAGGAAGGGAAATGTCTCATTCACAGTATTGTTGTACATCAATTACAAGCATGAAGGTTCAACAATCTTACCAGAAAAGCACATTCGTTGATACACCAACAATAATGCTAAAATGCCAGAACTTAAGTGGGCGCACCAAACACTTTGGACTGCTCGCTTTATAGTTTCAGCACATGAAGCTGTACAGAGTTTATAGACCAAAACAGACCAAGTTTCATTAGCTGCATTGGAGAACTTTCTGCGGATCAAGTTGTCCACTGCAGTAACTTGAAGGAACCGCAGAGAGTTCCAGTCGACCCCTCCACTCCTCGCCGGGCTTAAGCGTCACGGGTTTTTCAATTGCAGCAGCCTCCACACATAACATATGCTTGTATTCCTCGTCACCAAAATCAGCCATAGTTTTAGCCTTCCTGTCCCATGGATTCCACACAACTGCATACAATGCCTTCGGGTAAAACAAGAAGAAACTATTCACTGATAACAAGCATCTCAAATAACACAAGCACCAATGGCTAGAGGCCGTTGTGCTTTTAAGCTAGAGCAATCTAATGATAAATTCAAGGCTCAAGTTTGGAGCGACGGTGATTCTTGAGATGCCTTCTCCGTGCCTCTTGTCAAAAATGCATTACACTAATTGCATCTAACTGTAAGAGGAATTGGTTGATTCATTAGCTCAAAAGGAACCATTTCATGCCTAAATATGTTACAGTAACAATATTCTTTCTGAAATGGTTACAATAACAATATTTGTACCACAGAAACACGATATTCCGACTTATAGGAACCTTACCATGGATTAGGAAACAGGACTAATGTTGAGTTCTAAAGTTGAGTAGATAGAGCCAAGCTCACCTGCATCTGGAAGCCCATCTTTACGTAAGACAAATGTTCTCTTCTTTTCATGATCCAGGATTGCAATTTTTGTAGGAGTGCTGAGGTATATCTTGTCAATCTGTATGATCAGAAAGGCGTAAGAAGTTTACATCCCTACCTCACACGAAGGTAAGAAAAAAGAAGAATAATCAGTTTCCTCAACTCACTTCTGCTTCAAATGTTATTGCATCCCCTTGTTCAGTAAAACGCTCTTTGTTCTGTAGGTTGTCAAGATAATCCAGTGTCTCTAAACCTTCCACTCTAACTTCACTGAAAACAACAAAACAATTCATAAGGGGTAAAACCAGAGCTCCATAATTGGACATCAAACCAAACAAGCCAGAAGGAAAAAGATGGTTTTTCCCTCAAAGTTCTAGGATCAGGAACAAGGTATGCGGTAATGCTAGGAAAGGATTTCAAGCATACTAACATTAATTGAAAGTTTATAAATTAGTTGACTTTAATGCTTTTCCCTATTAAGACCATCCATTTATTTTCTTTATTCAAGCTCTTTCATTTTCTGTTTCAATACTTATTCCCGGAAATTGATAATAGCTATTAGTTGCGATGAATATTGAGAAAAAGCTTTTGAGACTAAATACTTTACTTCGCCCTAATTTCTGCCTCTGGCTCTCTCAATCTTCTCTTCGTCACCCTCCTTTTCTACTGTTTTCTGCCCCTGTTGTGTTCTTGACTACATATAATGTCATCTTTTGACCACTAGAGCTTGTCTTTCACAACTATTATTGCATTCTTCTTTTGCCAAGGAGAAATGATTAGGAGTTTTCTCGAAGATATACGTCTAGGGGATCATAGTTATTTGAGAGATTCATGAACACTTCTATTCCTGTAATACCTCGTGTTAAGGATCCTTCTCTTTCCTCATCATCTGGTAAGGGCCCTCCTGTATGATCTTGTCACTGGACGATCAAGGAGGAAATCCACCTTCCTTCCCTTATTGGTGTTCTTCCCTTTTGAGGAAGAACCGATGTTGGCTGAAAGTTAGCTAGCTCTTGACAGAGCTAACTGAATAAAAATTGTAGCTAAAGTGACTAGTGTATTTTTTTCTCAACAATTTCGATGATCTTATTCATTAATAATTATGCTGTTATATAGGCAGAATAGGAAGATAACAATCCATCTAACTAGGACTCCTATTCTAGTAGAATTCTATTAAGAACCAAAAAAAATCTTTCAAAAGCTAACTATCCTTATCCAATTACTATCCTAATATAATCTTCTATTATTTCTCCTCTCTATCTAAATTTTCCAGCCTTCTCTAGGTTATCAGCCGTGACCCAACTTCTTGCCTCTCCTTTGATAAGTTTTACCCACAAAAGCATCCTTATCATTACTCCCCTCCTCAACATCGAGCTTGCCCTCAAGGTCGAAGTCTAGATAAGCTTGTGTAAAAGTCTCTAACTCCTCCCAAGTAGCATCTTCAGCTGAAGAACCTGCCCACTGGATTAGTAACTCCTGACGTCCCCTGTTCCACCGTGACCTTACCAAATGTTGTGGATAAGGCACAAATTTTCCATCCCACATCGGTGGTAAGGAGGGAATGGAGGTGGGGGGAGTACCTTTGAACTCCTTCAACAAAGAGATATGGAAGACATCATGAATACAACTTTCCGGAGGCAATTCCAATCGATAGGCAACAACACCTATTTTCGCCAAGATCTTGAAGGGTCCACAAAATTTAGGAGCAAGCTTGTTGTACTCGCGTTTTGCAGCACTTCGTTGGCGATACGGCTGGAGCTTAAGCCACACCCAAGTCCCCGGCTCAAATGACAACTCCCGTCGCTTAGTATCATGATAATGCTTCATTCGCTGCTGTGCTTGCACTAAACACATCCTGACTTCAGTCAAAAAGTCATCTCGCTCTTTCAATGCTTTGTCAATTGCCTCCACTCTAGTGCTTCCTTCTACATAAGACAACAAACATGGTGGTTCCCTGCCGTAAACCACTTTAAATGGAGTCGTATGAAGTGAAGAATGATAGGAAGTATTATAACAATACTCTGCCCACGGTAACCAATCCACCCAAGATTTCGGTCTATCCCCAATGAAACATCTCAAATACATTTCAATTGTTCTGTTGACCACCTCAGTTTGGCCGTCAGTCTGAGGGTGATAAGCAGAAGAGAAGGCCAACTTGGTACCACACAAACGAAAAAGCTCCTTCCAAAATAAACTAGTAAAAACTGGATCCCTATCTGATACAATAGATTCGGGAAGACCATGTAGGCGAAAAATACTTTCAAAGAATAGATGAGTCACACTAGGAGCAGAATAAGGATGAGCGAGAGGCACAAAATGAGCATATTTAGAGAATCTATCCACGATCACTAGTAAGACAGATTTTCCTCCCACTTTTGGAAGTCCATCGATGAAATTCATGGTAATATCCGCCCAGACACTCTTAGGGATCTGTAGTGGCTGAAGTAGACCTGCCGGGTGAAGGTTCTCCCATTTATTTTGTTGACAAACTAAACATTTCTGCACAAATTCCTTCACGGCACCTTTCATCCCTTTCCAAAAAAAATCACCCCGCACTCTTTCTAATGTCTTTTAAATCCTCTCGTGTGCCATATTGTGAAAATATGTAAGGATCATCTGAATTAGTGGTGACTGAGGCAGTAGATACACTTGGTCAGTGTAGAATATCAAGCTGTCTTCCACTCTCCATTCGGTCTCTACGTGGCCTTTGCAGTTCTGCCACAGTGGCAACTTCCTCTTTAATTGCATCAAATAATGCAATTTTCGGTTGGGATAAGGCATACAACTGTCCCTCTTCCTCATTTCTTCGAGATAATGCTCTGCGGCAGTATTAAGTTTTCCTACTTTGTATTCCACCCTGAAATCATAACCCAATAATTTACTCATCCAATGTTGTTGAGGAGAAGTTGTTAATCTCTGTTCTAAGAGAAATTTAAGACTGTAGTGATCAGTCTTAATTAGAAATGCCCTCCCCCATAATTAAGGTCTCCAGTGTGAGATGGCCTTAGCGAGTAAGCTCTCTTTCATATGCAGCAAGTTTGAAGTGGTGTAGTGTAACACCCCACTCCCGCAAGACCCGAACCCGACATCTACTGTGATATCCGAGTCCGTGCCCCGCGAAGGTGGC
>JANZLX010000008.1:1250856-1289479 GCA_025531955.1 Erythroxylum orinocense | reverse complement strand
ATGCTGAATATTAAATACAAACTCTACATTTTTTATTCTATATCATTTTAAAATAAAAATTAAACGCTAAAATATAATACAATAATAAATACTATTTATCTAATTGATAATGAGGTGATACAAAAACAAGATCAAAGTCAACTTTTTATGGTTCTTATTCATTATGAAATTCCTCAACTCCGCTTGGTTAGAATTGCGAGAAGAAAACAAAAACAAAAAGTAAAAGACAAAATTTTAACCAAACTGTCCCTTAATGATATGTTATATCTGGTTTGTTTTGAACAACTTCTGCTACCAAAATAGACAAATGGAAACACGATAAAGATGATTAACTTAATCAAGATTACTGAATGAGGAAAGAAAAGAAGAATATAGAAGTACCTGCGCTGGAGGGAATAGAAGTGGCAAGTCAGTAAACATCATCTTATCAACCTCCACTCTTGCAGTCTCTCGTAAATCCTACAAAGCATGGATCAATGAGAAAGCAAAGTAACTGCATTCATTCTCAATAGTATTTCAATAAACATAATCTACAAACAAATCAACATAACCATGATGTCCTACATTGTGGAAAGACAAATCAAATGCACAATCATATTTCAGAACCAAAGTCCAATATGGAATTTGGGCAGATGATATTATCAAATCCTAAAAAGGTGGAGGGGAACACCATGCAATTACCTTCAGCATTTGGATTTGGTAATCATTTGCACGGCAGAATTCCTGAATGAATATGATTAAATGTCAGTAGCAAGATATTAAAATAACCAAAACAAAGCATAAGTGCCAGTAAATCTATAAATTGGTCAACACTTACAGATTTTATTACATGTGAGAAAAAGACACAAATAAGAAAAGAGAAGAGAAGACAGTGTCCTCTATTCTTTGTTGGGGCAGAGGGATAGGGAATTGGAAAAAAATTACAGCAGCATGTTCAAGAAATTGCGGTAAACATAGAAGTTTACCACTTACCTCCATATCAATGATGAAACCTTCAACTGATCGATATGGTGCGTAGACAATAAGATCAAATTCCAAAGTCTGCAACATAGGAATTATGTTAATGCAAAGGACAAGCTGAAGCCAAAAGCAGAAGGGAAACTAAGCACTGCATAAGTCACTTCCATGCTTGAAGAACAATCATCTCGTAATTGAGAATCATTTGATGATCTTGAGAAATCCCCTTACCCAGCTCCTCTGCTGACACATGGTTCTCCTCTATCTTGCAAGCTGCATATATGCAAGTTAACCTGTGCAAAAGAATCATCATGAATGATCGCAATAAGTTATTATTAGGACTACAACAACTAGTGATCCCATCCTAGGTCTCATTTAATAGCTTAAACATTTTTATTTAATGGTTCTTTAACATGTTAAGAAGGTGTCCATAACCAAGATATCGCACCTTTAAACCATCACTATCGTATTATGCTTTAAATTATGGTAGGCTTCTTCACTCGCCATATTTTTCCAACCAGCACACTTGTGTGTGAAAGGGAATTCAGTTAGTCAATTATGATCTTGTTCGACCACTCCCAATGGCTTAAAGGTTTTTGACATGTAGGAACCAATGATAAAAGCACCTCATATACTACCTCATAACATGCCAAGTTTCAAATGACTTATTAGTTTATTCTTCCAATCAACTATGAGGCCAGAAAACAGAAAATAGAGTATATAAAGAGTTCTGAAGAAGTCATACATTACATGCTTTGGATCATGTTCCATGACAGACCATTGAAGATAAAACCTTTTGAAGTAAATAAGAGCTGTTGCCTACCAAAATATACCATTTTAAAGAACATGTCAGTAAAACTTCGCACTAGTTATTTCACTTACTGTATCGCAATATTCATCAAAATACCTTGTACCTTGGAAACAATAAACTCACCTGAATTTTATGGGGAAAATAGAAGGCACTGCATACTTCTCTGAGCTTATATTCATAATACACTCGCATAAATTTTTCTTCTTCAACACTAAGTGGTTTTGGACGGGAATGCTTATCAACTGCCATTTATCCATAATATTGGCTCCATCACAAACACATCAAGATATTTTGGCCAAGAGAACCAGTTGTAATACTTCAAAACAAAATCCATTATTACCACCGAATAAAGAAAAGGTTTACCATTGTCTAATTTGTTACTGTGAGCTTGAGGGTACGATAAGGATCCCTCAACATCTACTTCAATTCTGGTTGTCCCACTCTTCATAGCAGAAATACTAAGTCAGCATTAATATCACCATAGTGACTGAGTGAAGATAGAGAGAAATAACATACAACTTCCAATGTCTGCTTTGCCCTCTGGTTAACAGCCTTGTATTTCTCATCCTGTATTTGAAGTACAATGTGATGACTAAAACAAGAACATTAACACGTACAAATATGCCCCACCCCACTAAATTACTGTTAAACAAACTTTTAGCTCAGTGGAGCTTTGATTTTAACAAAACTAACAACAATTTTACCAAGTCCACTGCCACCATTTCTCTTTTTCTTAATTTACTATGGCCAATTTCAAAATGGAGCAGCAGATAACATCAGGACTTACTCAATCGTGATTACCATTCTTTTTATAACACTAAATGACTGGGATAAACAAAACTCTTCCATTCAATTTCAATATGGAAATAACTTGCCACAGTAATTCCACACAGCATAACAATGGCATTGTCTTCACGATTACAACAATGAACCAAAAATAATCATTCTACTTTCTATTAACATATCAGAAATCAAGCAAATCACGTAACAAAATTACACTACAAAATCAAAGAGAAATAACTCCCGCCCTTCTGATCTGAATTCATTTCGATCAATTTTTTGTTGTTTTCTCGGTGACAAAATAAAGCATCCTAAGAGATGAACACCATTACCAACTGTTGAGGAGTGAAGATCCACTTGACTCGGTGAGTAGATGTCTGAAAATCAGCCATAGATGACTCAATAAATGCAATTCAGCTTGCACTATTGGCAAATCAATTTTGTAATGATCTATGGCTGAAGAACACAGAAACAGCAAAAGATCAAAGAACCAATTATATTTGCTGATTAAGTATAAAAAGAATAGAGCCTAAAAGGAAAACAATCTGTGACTTATGTCACCGAACCTACTTACAAGTAGTAATGCTATCTGAACGATAAAGAAAAAAAAAATCAAATCTGTAAGCACTGCTAGCTTAAGGGTAATCATCTTGTAAATGATCAATTCAAGTTGCGTCTAAGTACTATGGAGTCCAACCATGGGCAGAGACTTCATTAATATGCACGGAAACAAGAAACGTACGGACTTCAAACGATTTCCAGTTTCATTGAAGTTCTGACTGCAAATAAATCACTGAATTCTTCTGGGAGTATCCAAATCTCTAGGGTCGTCAGCAACTAAAGCATACGTTTTGTATTCATTTTTTAAAAATCATATCAGTAGCAATAATCAGTGGGAAATCAAAATTCCTAAAAGTACACGGTCCCATTTGGAAATATTTTATGATAATATGATTCATCAACGACAGAGCTGGAGAAGAATAAAAGCGAGAAGACCTGCGGCCGGAGAATCAAGGAGAGGGGATAAACGCCGGCATGAATGGACAGCGATGGAGGAGGTGGACAAACAACGGCGAGAGACAGAGAGCGTAAACTGGCTTGCCACAGACCCAGACAGAAACTGAATTGAATCGATTAACTTTTCTTGACAACCGTGAACCATCGATACCGTCTTACCATTTTTTTTAATTACAAGTAATAAAATTCTGGTGCGATTTCTGTTGTAATTTTTTTATTAAAAATATTTAATTTAGATTTATAATAAAATTAAAATATATTTAATATTATTATTTATTAAATTCTTATTACACTATTAGATATTAATATTAAATTTTAATTTAATTTATTTACATGTAAAATTTTGTTCTTAATTTAATTAATTATCATAATTATTAAAAATAAAATATCAATATTTAATCTAATTAAACATTTATACATTAACAAATTGAAAGCAACCACCAATTCATGGTGCATATCCTCATATTTTCATATATTGTTATGGTGTAACTAATACAATTTGAACATTTGTTGTGCTAGTTGTGAGAATGACTTACTCTTGAAAAATATAACAAAATTAAGATTAAAAAAAGATAGTTATACAACAACTAGACACAAGAAGCCTATCAACTCCGCACAAAGCTGGTAAGGGCCCTACTGTATGACCTCGTCACTAGACGATCAAGGGAAAAATCCACCTTCCTTCCCTTATTGGTGTTCTTCCCTTTTGAGGAAGAACTGATGTTGGCTGAACGTTAGCTAGCTCTTGACAGAGTTAGCTGAATAAAATTATAGCTAAAGTAACTAGTGTATTTTTTTCTCAACAATTTCGATGTCTTATTCATTAATAATTCTGCTGTTATATAGGCAAAATAGGAAAATAACAATTCATCTAACTAGGACTCCTATTCTAGTAGAATTCTATTAAGAACCAAAAAGGATCTTTCAAAAGCTAACTATCCTTATCCAATTACTATCCTAATCTAATCTTCTATTATTTCTCCTCTCTATCTAAATTTTCCAGCCTTCTCTAGGTTATCATCCGTTACCCAACTTCTTGCCTCTCCTTTGATAAGTTTTACCCACAAAAGCATCCTTATCATCATCTCCCTCTTTCAAAGTGCCATTATGATTCATATTTTGAAGGTCGTTCTTATAAAATATTTCATCAGAAATTTCAAATATTTTCCCATCTACAAACAGTCCTTTTCCACCATCAGACTGTAATGAGTCAATCTCAGTCCAAACTATTAACCTCTAATACTATTCTTCATAATGTCCAAAACAAAAGTCTAGATTATCGTAAAGCCTAAACTCATATCAAGATAGTGTGATAGAAAAGTTCCCCAAATCAAACCGGCATTTCCTACAACCAAAGATAGTTGAACCCATGAAAAGAGTAAATTTGTATTTCTGTTATCTGTTGATAGGTGATGATGGTATTTCCAGCAGTTTCAAATTCTCTATCATGGCAACCTCTCAAAAAGAGGAGAGTTTTAACGTCAGATAAAGATTGTTAACAACAGAGGTAGACATTCAAAGATATTGATAATATGTAGACAAACAGCTATTGACAAATACAGTGGCCGCGGAAGAAATCCAAGCTCAGCATGAAAACATGAAGCATAAATAGTATATTAGTCAGATTCAATGACATCACTAAATATAGGCAAATCCTTAGAGGTAAAACAGGTATGAACAAAGTCACAAGTAAATTACCAGATGTCTGAAACAGAGAAATAAGTGTGATATGCAAAAGTGAATGAAAATGGCTTCCCATCACTGTTTGTATTCCTAATGCGAGAGGTCAACATTAGATCTCCTCCAGGTCCCAAAGCTACCCTCAGACGGAATTCAAAACTAAAAGCACAAAAAAGATGAGCAAGTAAGTCTTGAAGGATCTAACAACCTCCTTTAGAAAATAATATAAATGTGGTTGAGTTTCACCTGTGAGGCCAGATCTTCATATCATCCTCAGTAGGCCTAAGGATCAGATCAATAAAAGCCCTACTAGAAGAATTTGTAGGAAAAGGAGGTGGATCGTTATCAATGCTCCAAATCCGATTCCTAGCAAATCCATGCTGCTCCAGAGAACCAAGATTACTAAACTGCATAAACAGAACAAGCATGAGAAGGACTACCTTCAATCAGCTCAAACATGAAGAAATTATATAACTAGTACCGACTTGAGGAAAACAAATTGGAATGCCTCCACGAATAGCCTTCGGGGGTTTGAATATTGCCTGTAAAACACATCAACAATAGTTGGTATGGACTGCATGAAATCTAAAAGATCACGTTTTGTGGGCAAATCAGTGATCATATGCACCCAATCATGTCTGTCCCTAGTTTGCTAAATAGAAAATCTAAGGAGGCTAAGAGCCATTGAGAATGCTAAGACAAAGAAATACTACAGATGTGTTTTATGTTCATGTATTGTCCATCTTCCATTACCGACTCAAATACAAACACATATGTGGATTTATCACTGCATAAATGGACAGTGCTATGAGAGGATTCAATGGGATTCAATTAAATTTCGGCGGTAGAGTACTAAAATGTAAAAATAGCAAGAAAAATTAACTCAATATTTCAGAACCAATATGACTGGGGTTGCATTATTTTTCTTGTGCATGAAATGGTGACTAAGAAAATATGATACTCCCAAAGATGAGAATATTTTTAATTTTTTAACGAAAAGAAAACTTTTTGTGAGAGTATAATCGCTTCAGTATGGATATAAATCAATTTTATAAACTTGAACTAAAAACTCATCTAACAAGTGCCTTTTTTTAGGAGAACATGAAAATGAAAGCTACAAGATGAGTACTCGTTGAACATTAATTTCACTTAACTGTACCTCGAAGTACCAGTTTCAAGCCACCGAAACAGGTTTTCTAGCAAAAACAAAAAAATAAGAAGAAAGCTAAACAAGTGATGCTCTATCTTATACCATGCAGAAGGTTCTTCGTACAATGTGCAGTGCATGTTTAGGTAGACAATTCTCTAAAACAAGGACCAAAATTATGGAGTGGAGAAAGTAAGTTGCTAGAACATTGCATAGCACCTTACTGCTGAGAAAAAGTAATTCTTCTCCATGGTCATTTTTCCAAGATGTCACATGTCCCCCATACAAGTATACCTAACAAAACAAGGAATATACAGATATTAATGCAAGTTTGAAGAGTGAAAACTCTTTTTACAATCTAAAGGAAACATGTTTAGGAACATTCAACACGTAACACTGAAACCGATTGACGAATTCGATTTTCATCCCAGGACATGGGAGAAACTTTAACCAAGACTTGTTTGAGAAAATAAGTAGCTTCGATCCGAAACCATTTTAATCTTGTGGTTTACAACAATTGGCTGTCTTCTAGACATTTCACTCAAATTGGTGAACCCGCTGGTAGTCATTGTTGAAAATCTTTCTTAAACGGACCAATCTGATAAGAAGAGGTTCTAAACATTTTCAGATAATAGGAACTCAATGTGGACCAAAATCACAATTCTAACAGCTATCTCGGAAAATTCGATAAATAGAGAACATTAAAGGACATAGTGCTGACAATTACCAGAAACTAAACCACCTGAGTCTTTATCTTGTATCAATCTAAATCAGTAACCTTCAATGCCTAGGAACATTATTCCTTTCAAGTTGTCTTTAGAATTAGCTTTCCACAAACAAGTCAAGAAATCTAACATCGAATACCAAACCAAAACACCAACTAATGCTTGGATTTGGAACTGATCGTCCCAACCTGAAACAACAAATAGTTGCTTTCTACTGAATCAACTCATGTCTTGATTTTAACAAACCGAAGAACCCTAAACCGTAGACGCCAACAAACTCCAATCATAAAATAATCATACACGAAAAGCAGCTCCATGAATTAAAAAATGCTTAAAATGATCCAATAGAAATGGAACCGATCAAACTCTAACAAAAGATCTGGCCTTTCCATCTACATCCATATTATACATATACTAAGAGAGAGATTTAGAGGGAATCAATAGCACATAAAAGAAGGTTCATAGCCATGCGATCCTGCGGCTTTTTAACGAATCAAAAAGTTGACAACCGACGACAACACAGTGAAACATTAAATTGGAGGGCTGAGTACGGCGATCAAAAAGATGTTTACCTCGGCCGAGCTACCACGTGCCTCCCGGAGAACCACCGTGTCGAGGCCGTTGATACCCTTGCAAACCTCCACCGGAACCCTATCCCTACCCGTTGCCATAAGAACACACTCACTGACTGTCTCTAGCTCTCTATTCTCTGTTCAAGCTATTAGCAGGTTCCTGTTCTTCGCTACTAAGTGAAAGCATGCAGCTTTAGACTAATAGTAATACCCCAAGTCTCAAAACTTTTCGTTCCCTTGAATCCCTTTTGTATCATGGAAAAAAGACTTCGTCTTTGGTGCCTCTGACGGTTATAAGATTGCTTTGTTCGTGAAATTTCGGTTATTTTGTTATAAATTTTGTTCAGTTACTTGTTCTATACTTCTATCCCACTTCCACAGTTGCAGTCTCCATTGCTTTGGGTCCTTATTACTTCTAGAAATGAATTGAAAAAAAAATCGCTTTTTGTCGAATGGTAGGCAGTAAAGTAGTAAACTCTACTAAAAATTGGAGAAATGGTGAATGGCATACAATTTAAGTACCTTTTTTATGGAAACTCACATTGTCACTTCATTGCATGAATACGAGTGAATAGGATACAATAAGCATCGATTTTTATGGAATCTCACATTGTCACTTCATTGCACGGATATGACTTTCCATTTTTTTTGAGATTATGAGGATAATCACAATCTCAATATCGTTAAGATATGTGGATTAGTTTGAGAAACAACATTTTCTTTTGCAGTACGAGAAAATGGGCTTGGTTGGATTAAGGTAGAGAGAAAAGGTTGTCGTACAGGATGAGAGAAAATTTTGCATTTAGGAAAAAAAAAAGAAGAAAACACACTTTTATATATATTATATAATTAAAAACAAACAAACTGGACTGGTCTTTACACTCTACTGTACACACTTCCATCCTCAATTGTACAAATAAATCCTAAGCTGTTTGCAATTGTTTGACCCCTAATCACTTCTAAGATCAATTTCCAATCAAAATAATGGGAAAAAATGAACCTTCAGAAAGAAAGAAAAAAGAGGAGAGCAAAACTGCAAACTCACAGCAATAACTGGCAATAAATATTAATGGAAAAAGACCAACCGACATCTAACCAACCGCGAAAAGGAAAGGGGAATCACTCAAAGCTAGAATTCAAACCAGCAGATGTGGAAGGGAAAATCTTGGATTTTGTCCATCAAATTATAAAAAAAAGGAAGCTTCTTGGGAGCAGAAGCAGCTAAAAATGCACTGATGCTGTCCCTTTGCTGTCTGAGAAACTGAGGTTCTTACTGCAACAAGAAGTAGACTATTTAGAATGTAATTGAGCTTCAAAACTCAAAAAGACGAATGTAATTGTTAGTGATTACAGATGCTCAAAAATCTATCAAAATTCATTTGGCATAATTAAGTGTTAACAAGTTACCTTCTTCCAGCTGCAACTGCATATAGCTGAATGAAAAGCAGAGCTACATCGGAGACTAGAACAAATGCACTGCCATTTTCAGCTTGTTTTGTTTCCACTTGGGCAATTTATAGAAGGCATCCTTTGTCATCCCAAATTTCTCCCTAAACTCTGCTGATGACAGGTAAGTCTGCAAATATTCAACAGGAAAAAGATTAGAAGAGTACTTAAAAGTTGACAACAGGCAATAGATTGCCACTAGTTTATGGTTCACCTCTCGCTTTGTCACATCAATTTCGGTAACAGGGTCTTCTGATCCAATCTTGAGGCGTTCAAAAGGATAGGTTGGAAGTCCTTCCTCATCTTCAGCTTCACCTTCTTTCACATCTTCCTGTATGGTGAGGGACCCTATTCTGTTGCTTATAGAGTTCTCTTTTGAGTTTGACTCGGGGGTCGATTTTGGTGCTTCAGGGCCTACAAACATGAAAAGCAATGTTCCTTATGTAAGAACCAAAAGATATCAAGGGTTACAATAACCATATAAACTTCTAGAAGCTCAACTGTATACCTTTGACAGAACGGGGCATAATAAATTGCCGTGCTGGTGGGGGTTGTTCAAAAGATGTACTAAGTGCTGCTATAGCCGATGATTTGGGAGCTACTTTTGAAGAAACTGGGCTCCCAGATTTTGGGTAAAGCTTTCTAACAACTGGTGGTGGAGTTGAAAGATTTCTGTTATTATTCTCAAAATTAGCAGCCAGAGCATTGAAAGCCGGGGACCTGCCCCTCACACGAACTCGTTCAGGGCTGAAAGACACGCTCCTGGAACGCTGTGATTTGTCAGGCACACTAGACCTCCCTCCATATGATACAGGTGTTCTTCGTTTCGGTTTCTGATTATGCATCATACTGTTATCAGAAAGCTATTGCTGACAGTAGTAATGACATTGTATGCAGTCTATAATAAAACAATCTTTTTAACAGAATCTAAATTAATGGGAAATCACAAAACATCATGTTTGAAAAGTTTTTGATGATAGCACTGGTTTTTGAGGTTACCCACTCAGTATAGTTTCAAGTGAGATTAAAAAGATCCAATGACCTGATGCAAAGATGGTAAATTTACTATAAATTAAAACCATGCATGATGTGGGTTAACAACTTAAGAAACTTCTAAGTTTTCAGGAAAAAAAAAGAAGAAAAACTTAAGACACTTCTGGTAATGGAAAACAGAAACTTACATCCAAAACTGGAGTTCCCCCATTCTTAACAATTGCAAGTTTCCTCTGAAATGAGTTTCCAAGCATCTATATGCAAATCATAACGTTAAGGCCTCTTGTAGAAATCCAAGCTAAGCTTGAAGATAATAAATATAATAAACTTACTGCAGATTTTGCAGAATCCCATTCAAAGAAACGTGTGAAGAAGGGTGGTTCACTTCCTTCTGCAGCAACATATACTGGAGCTTCAAGAGATAACTTCTCCAACAGAGGATCTTGCTCTAGAAATTTCTGCCAGTAGTAAAAGGTAACTTTTGGTTAAGTTATGAAACTTAATGATAACCAAGACAGATTACATAATTCAATCAAATTATATCTGGGTAGGAGCTTAGGGCTATATGGTAAACTTCAAAATTTGAAGCATAAATTGTCAAAATCAAAGATACAATTACTGAAGCATCCACAGGTTCAAAAAGTCTCACCTCTCCAATTGTTAATGCATTAGTTTTGCTCTTGGAATCCACCTGTTGGCCCACCCAGACAAAGATCTCTGAGTGACAATCCAGGATGAATATATCTTCAGTCATCAAATCATCTTGATTGAAGTTGTAGATCTCAGTAACCTGCAATGAAAATTCACCCTTAGAACCAAAGACCTAAGAATAACATGTGGAGGAGACAGGATTCACAATAGTAAATTGTATAACCACTTACCTTCAAATGTCCTGAATATCGGTATTCATTTGGACAGTATTAATTAGCACATGGAGAAAAAGGAAAAGGAGTCAGAGCTTTAGTAATTAAAACATAACTTGTGGGGACAAATAAACATTGTCATTTCTACCTTTTGCAAATACACAAGAGAATAAGTGAGGATCACTTTCAGCTTCCCTTCCAATTTTTTGGCTAGGATATTCAGCTTTTCCTCCTAACAAATCCCAAAACTGCTCAGACTCCGAACCTTCCTTTTGTGGTTTAACCTGTACACTCGGCTGCAAAAGGTTTAAAAGCACATGAAGGTAAGTAACAATTACAGGATTATCCAAATAAAATCAAGAATTTTCCGCACATGAAAGAGGCTCAAACTGTCTGCTAAAAATTACTTCAAAAAGATGATCAAGAAGGCATATAAACCTTTATCAGATCCAGTTGCCTTTCAACAAGTTCCTGGTCCTCTGTGGTTGTCAGGTTTCCAGACCATGTAAAGACCGTGGAATCATTATGTAATATGAAACAATAGGAGGAGTTCAAAGATGATCCAACCTGAGGGAGGCAAAGAAAAGAATAAGAAAACATCAACAGCTAATATATATCCATATTAATCTTAAAAAACTTCAGCTAAAAAATTAAATCCACATTCAATAAATAGAGACCAAAAGATTTTACAAGTTTGATCTAGTTATCATTGACAGGTTCTTTAGAGGATTATAAATTTTTAATGTAAGCAGGGCCAATAAAACCATTATTGGTATAACAGTACAATTACCCCCGTTGCCTAAAAGACGAAAAATCTAAGAACATAGATTCCTGGAACCAAATAAAAGTATTTAAGGATTTAATATCAAACATCATCATATGTTTTATCATTAAAAGTGATGAAGACATACGGATTCAACTTGAATTGCTTGCATATTATCAGGTCCAGAGCCCTGAACTCGGAATAGAGCAATACCATCCTCCTTATATGTCTCATCAGGGAGTTCATTCTCTGCAATATAATTCTTGTATCCCACACTAAGGCCACCCTGTTAAACATTAGTCCTAGTTGATTACAGATGCATTTTGTATATCGGTAGAATTCAAAGTCTATTCCATTGTATCTTCATAACCATACCTTAAAAACGATAAAGCTCTGAAGGATTGAAAAGAATTGAATTGGTTCATTTTCTTCGTAGATGCGAGCCTATGATTAATATAATATAGAATCAGAACCAACTCAAGAAAAAAGTATAACAACATGATCACAATAACAGCAGTCTCTGGAAAAGAAGGCAACCTGGGCTGGCAGAAATTTGAGCGACTCAACCATCTTGGTTGCCAGTGAAATAGCAGAAGCTCTTTCATTCTATTTCAAGAGAAACTCATAATCAGTTCGTAGGACCAAGTGCCAACAAGTAAATGACTACTAAGATGCATAGGTTGTATGACAGCTATAAGGATTCACAAGGTACAAAGGTCCATAGAATAGAAATTAGTTTCTGGTATCAGCAAAACAAATAATTTTCCTCTCTACAAACTACCAAGAAGAATAACCAAACACCTTTGCCTGGATAGATAACTACACCAACAAGGATGAATGCGCCAATTTGATTGGCACTCAAAATACACCCAGGAACAAATTGAATATCTGATGAAAATTTGTGCTTTCTACAGTTTAACTAAATCAACCGCTCAAATGTTGACCAAAAGATGTTTCCAAAATGCAATGATCTATATAATTTCAAATGCAAATTTTGTGACAGATAAAAGAGAAATGTGCAAGAAACATCAAGAAAAATATTAAATGAAGATGCCTCAACAATTAAAGGTAATGCAGAAAGTACTAGACAACCCTAATTCTTTTCTACTAGCAACAGACACATCAGACTAACGAAGAACTATTTTAACGGACTCATTTTATTCTCTGTCTTGTGTCGGGAGAAAGGTTGAAAGGCAGTTCATAATCAAAAGGAGGTTAGTTGAAAAACTAGAAATTCACCTCCACACTCTTCTTCCCAAACCATGTTCCTATAAGAATTTCCTCCTTGTCTTCTCCTGGATATGAATATTGAAAAATATAGCAATCTCCACTATAAAACTTAAATTGATCTGAAGCTGGAAGAAGAGTCTTTTCATTGCCACTAACACGCCAAACCTGTTGCAACAAATTTCTATTATCAGTATAAATTACAAAAATGGCTCATAAGGTTGAAGTAACTTTCCCAGTTATAAATGTTGTTTTAGAGAGAATGCATTTGAACCTCAATTACAAACTTCTTAAATTCACAAAAACAACCTAGTTGTGTTCGAGAACATGCTGTTATATGAAAACTCCCCTACGGTTCCCATTAATCAGTTTGTTAATAATTAGTACATCTCTTGTGAATTGCTTCCTTTTTTTTGGGGGATTGTTATCATCCCTACTTATAAAATGATAGTCCCTGTCATACAAATCACATGCTTTCATTTCACTAAGTTAAGGAGTATTCCTCTCTCTATCATGCATATAATTTATCTTTCACACTTCTGATTGTACTGTGTATTTGGGAAAAGCAGGATTCAGGACAAGTACACTAGATCTATCAAAGATAAGTACCTCAGGCTGCTCTTTTGGAAATTTCTTTGTGTAAATAAAAAATTATATAAAAGAAGTGAGATTTAGGATCTGAGTCAATTAAATAAATGAAACATGGATCGACCTGCAGATTTCCTGTGACATCAATATATGGTTGAGGCTCTTCTTTCACAGGAGCAGCTTTTAGCAAACCTTTGACATTAACCCCCTGTCGTTTTAGAAGTGCTACAAACAAAATCAATGCAAAACAATAAGCTTAACAAAATTCAAATTACATTAAGGCTTCGATCAATGTAGTAGTTAAGAAAAAAAGGCATATACTAATATAACTTACAAGGAAAAGATGACAGTCTTAATAAAGTAGAAAGCTCTCATGGAGGAAGCAAAATGAAAAATTTTGAAGTTTCCAAAGTAATTCCAATTACAAACCTGCAACCTTGCTTCTACCATCCTCAGAGACAGGAACATCAGCAATCTGAGGCCATGCTTCAAACTTTGACCTGAACATCACAGTCTCAAATCCCTCAATTACACGTATAATGTGGGACTTTGGTCGATCAGCAGCACGAACTAATTCCTGATCAGTTCAATAATACTCGTTACTAAAATGATAGTAAATGTTCAATAATGCACATGATTCAGAAGTAAGAATTAAAAATTACTTCTGCAGCTTCACTTGCACTCTTTCTTTCATCAAGGGAAGTATTTCTCCCCATCCATACAAACATTTCCAGCCCACAATCTAGAATATAGCACTTATTTGTGTCCAGCAATTCCCTTGTCAAAGAATCCACCTCGGCAGGTTTTGCCTGTCCCTTCTCAATTCTTGAAAGGAAAAATATATCTCAGAACTACAATATTCTACAATCAGGCAATCTCAATGTCTGCAAACTCAACTATAACTTCAGAAAAATAAAAAGAAAAGAAAATGTGGATATACGGCTTTACACTTTTACTCCACTACAAAGAGAGATATTCATAAATGAGTTATTCTTTGAGATTTTACTTCTACCGCTAAATTGTAATAATAATACATAATACAAAAGTGTATTGATAGATAAATTGTTTAGTTTATGCAGACATTTTGAAGAAGAAGAAGAAAGAGACAAATTTACATTAGTATTATTGGTCATATTACATTCAGATAAACTCACTAAATGAGACAAAAAGCGAAAGAAAATCAAGGAAGTTATGCTTATGAATGACCAAAAGTTTTCATATTAAAAGGAACATGTCAATGCATCATCCTACTGCAAAAACATAAACAGAACTTAGTCAATATGTTACCCAAAAAGTTTAGTAGAAAAAATCTCAGCAGTCTTATCATCATCAGCTGTTTTCCTTGGAAGTGGAGCAAAGCCGCCAAACAGACCCCAGAATTCTCCAGATTCAGCATCAGCCATCAATCTTCCATCCTCTATATGAAGAAGGAACAATTAGACCAAAAGTAAACAGTTCAACTATCATCATGGAGCTTCTCTATTTACTACTACTACACTTACCAATAGCAGCTACATCACATTTTCCATCATGATAAGTATCCTTAATGTACTGGACTACCTCTAGAGCTTTCGCCCTCTCTTGGATGGAAGAGTTAGAGCCATTAAATTGGAAAATTTTTGACTTGGTATCGAGAATGAAAATATCGTCATGGTTAAGTGATGGTCGAGCAAAAGGAACCTGTCTCCAAAAACGAGAAAGTAGGAACATAAAATTGGGGTACAAAACAAATTGAGGAATAACTTTACCAATATAAAAGTCAATTCCATAGGCTTGCCTCCTTTACATGGACAACATGTTTTCCTCTGCAAACAAATAACCGTGTTTGATGTTCTTCAGCCTCAGCGTGTTTAAATCCAGATGCGATGCCACCTTCTTGAGGTATGATACATGGTTTGAAGTAAGATAAGAACTTCTCAGTTTCATGGCCCTGTACTTCACGATATTGTACAGCACGGCCTCCAAGAGCTGCGTCAAGTTCAACGGTTTTGATGGCTGCTGTACCTGCTTCATCCTATTTAAGAGATCTGTCGATATAAGGCTGAAAAGAAAATGACAGGATTCCGATTTTCTCAAGCATCAAGAATCTAGAAAACAGCAGCTTACCTGGGAAGTGTCTTTACCAAGCCAATAATGAATATCATGACGCAAGGTACCACTTTTGAGGGTAGTTGTCTGCAGAAAAAGATAGCACCAAAACATAAATTATTCTGGGTCAAGACATTCCACGTATCAAAGAAAATTAAAGACACAGATACTAAATTTGAATTAAAGTCAAAGTTATAAAATCACCAAACCAGCAAAGCCACAGTCTGTAAAGTACAATAGAGACACCCTTGAATAGAAAGCATAGTCTAGATGATATAAGTGGGAGAAAGAACCAAATTCCTAAAGCACATTCTCAGTCATGATATTTGTGTGAATTGAGAAAGAGAAGAGAAAAAGAACAGATGGCCAACCTTCAAAATGATATAGGAGTCTCCGGTGAAAAATTTCCCATAAGAAGATTTGGGGACAATAACAGGGTGAAAGTTTTCAATCCTCCAAATTTCAAGTCCACTTATTTTAAAGAATTTTCGTGAAGGAAACAATAATATGAAAGATCAAACACAACTTCACACATCAAAAGATTAGATAATATTAGCCATGACAACCTTGATCTTTTAACTTCTTAAACATGTAAGAGAAAATGGATAAGAGACTGATAAAGCACAATACAACAAATTGAAAGATGCTGTTGCTGTTGAATTTATGAGCAAAGGATACGCTTTCTGTCCAGCGCCTTGAAAAGCTGGATCTAAATCTCTCATGGAAACTGCCATGGTCCTGATCCAATTATGCTACCTGGATTTCCACAATTTCGAGCAAGTGTCGGAGAAAGAATAATTCTGAAATGGAACTGGCATCATCAATTGAATGTTCTGACACAAACTTCAGAACTAGGCAAATATAACGCAATCTTTTAAATAGAATAAATTACTGAATAACAAAACTTGAGCCATAAGGATACATCATGTTCTTGATTAATTGCTAAGTAGGAACTTTAGAAGTAGTCAAACTTAGGCTATGGAATATTATCATGATACTAGGACAAAATCTTGTTAATATAATATGAGCGATGCTAGCATTTTAATTAACACAATGAAAGGCTTGAGTTTCTTTTATTCTGAATCACCATTATCTACTGAAAATTATGCAATGTGTCTAAAATCTGCTCACAATTGCATATTTCCCAAATTATTATGGTTATTTACATGGTTGTGGTGAACAAATTTTAGCCAACAACTGAGATGCGCATTAATATCTATGGACTAATCCTATAACAAAGGGAATCCACAAAAGGAACCCAAAAAACTCTTCAAATTCTGATATAATCAGTACCTGAGTGTGGAAATATTGTCCATCATTCAGTAGGAATCTGGCATCATCTTAATAATTCCTTAACTCAGTGATTTGTTAGAATTAGTTCCCTTCTAAACTCCTTAGTTCCAAAAAGTATCCCAGAACTAAATTTTCCATAAGAATCAACAGAAAGACCTTTCCTTGAAATTTTAGAGCCACATTTCTGCTAGTAATACAATGGATGCCAAACTTAAAAATTAAGATATGCCTTGTCTAATGACACTAAACACCTGATAACCAGCCTAACGACTGTTTCCATTACCCACCTACTTCTTCAGTTTCTACCCATCTAATTGGTTCCTTGCATCAGATACAATGGCTCGTTAACAACGGTGAGTGGAGAAAACGATCCACAACCAGCCAATTGTTGGCAAAAACCAGCAAATATATGACTCTTAAACACCCAACACAATGTAGTTACATAAATCAACCAAACCACGTAGACAGTACATCAAGAAATCAAGTCCGGCCAGAAAGATTTTGGAGCGATAACCAAAGCAAAAGCAGAAGGCAATAATTCAACACAATAAAATAGTAAAATTTCTAAACATAACAAGATATTTTGCGATTTCTAAACCGTTGTCATGCAATACAACCATAATTAAGAGAGTATGGCTCATTATGAAAATGTCATAAGAAAAGGTCAGCCGCATGGCTCAGCTACCAATCTTCGAACCGGATCAAAAAAAAATCGGTAAAACACGCAAACTGAACAATAAGAAGACCGAAAGAACAAAATTTCATTACAAACAAAAATCCCATATATCAGTTCCACAAGCACCAGATGTCCATAACGGGCGGTATTGGATAAGGCAGACGTTACTTAAAAAAATCTAGAATCCAAAAGAACTGAAAATTGATTAAAAAGCGAAAATTGGCAACCATGGAACAAAAGTACCTGCTCTCTGAGAAGATAATCCAATACAGGAGCGACCCAGATCCAATCTAAATAAGACGATTAAGAGAGTATCATTCAAATCGGAAGTGTTCTTGGTGACAAGGAAAAAGCTAGAAAGAGGTGGAAAATAGAAAAGTTGAGAGAGAGAGAGACCGACTGAGAGGAAAGTGGGGCTAAAGAAGAGAAAAGCAAGAAGAAGAATAACAATACGTCTAATACCAAATGAAGTCTAGAGAGAGAAACTAAAAGAGAGAGACAGACAGAGAGGCGTTGGAGGGAATAATTACTAGTGCCAGGCGTGCTTATCACTAACGGCAACAAAAGGCTACACCCCAGAAGAACTCAATAACTGATGTTACCATTTATGGACAATAACATTGTTAAAGATCCAATCTTTCTTAAATCCTTATCAATAACAGCGTCAGAAAAAATAATTCCGACAAGATAATACTAGGATTAGTGCCTGGGTTTTGGTTAAAAATATTTGTTATAAATCCATTGTTAAGTTCGGCTTCCTTTCGCTTCTACTGTACATTTAATGAGAATGTTACGAAAGAAGAGTTCTTTTTATTTTTGTCCTCACCAGCATTTACAGCTATAACCTTGATAGGAAGGGGAAAAGCTAGCAAAACTCGTGATTCCTTCCATGAAAATAAATCAGATGACAGTAATGAAAAGGAAATAAAACTTCTAAGCGAATCGTTGAGGAAAAAGGGAGGTAACTTAACCTGCCTTTTATGGCATCACCAATCTTAAAATATTAATCTTTTGTTCTTTTAGCATTCTGGGTGTTAGGAACTGTTGTTAATTTATGTAAACAGAACAATTAAACAAGGAAACGAAAGATGGAGAAAAAGGTAGGAGCTAGAGTTAAAAAGTTGGTACCTTTATGAGTTCATCAACAAGTTTTACAGGTGGAATTTGCTGGGATTGGGATTGGAATCTTTTGTTATGTAATGCATGTAGAATCCGAATGTATCACTTGGACCACATAAACAAATACATATCTTTTTGTTTATGGAGAAAAAGAAATCGCAGAATTGAGAAGAGAATCCTGGTTAATATTTAGAAACTAGCAAAAAAAAATCGTCTTTTCTTTGCTTGTGTGTGATAGAGACAGAGAGATGATCCGAGAAAGACTAGAAATTTATGGCAGGTGATGGTGTGTAGAATGCTGAGTTCCGATTTGTTAGGAAAGCAATGGAAAATGAAACGAATAGGAAGAAACGGTATTAGTGTAGGCCACTACCCATCATTCATGCATCGCCATAAAAGCCAAAAGGTTGTGCTTTGTTCATGCTTTACCATTCAATAACTATAAAAAAAAAACTTTTGTTTTTTAATAATAACAATAATTAAATTTATTAATTACTTCATCGTGTAATTGATTCATATAATGTCATGGAAAGTATGATGTATTAGTATTACCAAGGTATCTTTTATTTGGTGAACCAAAACTATACAAAATATGAGGATATTGCATTATCACGCAACAAATGTAAAATGAAATCCGAAATTTAATACTTCCTATGTTCTTGGCATAAGACCAATTCCGATTAACCAATATAACTAACTGCCGTCGTCCTACAACTCGTTCGAACCGGAAACCATGAAGGTCTCCCTAATTTCTCGATCACTCTGGAATCTCCTGAGTAACTATTACAGCTTTCTCTTCAAAGCTCTTTCCTTTCTCTTCTCCAGTGAACCTCCTCTTACGCCAAGATCCACTACTCCACTCCCCTCCGCTTGTCACTCTCGGGGAGATTGCCGCCATTGTCTCACTCATCGCGTCGTCCATCTATCTGCTTGGATTCTTTGGCATCGATTTTGTTCAGTCCTTCATGGCACGAGCCTCCAACGACGTTTGGGACCTCGACGACGGTACCACCACCGATCCTAATTATCTCCTCAAAGAAGATCATCGCCTTGTCACTTTTCCTCCTCCCATTTCTACTCCTCCTCCCCTAATTTCATCTTTAGCCTCCCAGGAAGACGAGGAGATCATCAAATCAGTTGTTTCTGGTACCATCCCTTCGTATTCTCTGGAATCCAAGCTCCGCGATTGCAAACGTGCGGCTCTTATATGGCGGGAGGCTATCCAGAGGATGACCCGAAGGTCGTTTGAGGGTCTACCTCTCGAAGGATTTGACTACGACTCTATTTCAGAACGGTGTTGTGAAATGTCGGTCGGGTATGTGCAGATTCCGGTGGGGCATCGCTGGTCCGTTGCTGCTTGACGGTGACAGAGAAGTGAGTTTTGCTTAGTCAAAACTCACTTGTCTGTGAACGTCAAAAAAAAGGTAGGACTTACTGGAAAGGGAGAAGTTCATGGAGAAGTTTAACGAGAGCTCTTACTCATAAATCATGTGAGTTAACAGTCCATATAAACCCTTTGTTAACGTAATAGAATTGACAAAACTAAAAAACTATAGGATTGACAAACGAAAACTAGACGTACTCGAGAAAAATGCAGAAGTAAGAGGACAAAAAATTTTGTTATCCTTTTTAACAATGATAAGATGCCAATGTCTGCATACTTGTAAGATATTGATCTCCATTATTATTACTCTAGGTAGGTGGCATTGTTGATCAGTTGGTAAGGTTTGGAAAAGTTACAAGACCAATTCTAGGTATTAAGTTCGCACCTGATCAGTCTGTTGAGCAGTTGGGTGTCAGTGGGGTGCTTGTTTTAGATGCTCTAGGAGATGGTCCAGCAGGCAAAGCTGTATGCTTCATTTTTTCTCATTCATTTTTTTAAACATGCATCTTGTTTTTAGTATTTCTGGACAAATTTCTATCCGGAAGCGAGTCAAAATCCTCTAAACCAGACACAAAAATCGATTTTTGTTCAATTTCAACACGTCTCTTTGCTGTATATGATGCATGATTCTTATACTTCAGGGATTGCTACCAACAAAGCGCGACTCCTTTGATCGGCTTATTCTGGGTGACATCATAACATCTGTAAAATGTCAAAAAGGTTACAAACGGTAGTGACTTGTTCAGAATTCTTGGCCAATTTAAAGTGGGTGAAAAGGTATAGCATTCACTTCACCTATACTTTTACCTTTGGTTTTAGGACATTAGATTTGCGGTGTTTTTAGAAAATACATGTTACATTTCTGCATTGAATTTAACTAGCTCTCATGGTAGTGGGGAAACTAAGTTATACTATCATCTAGAAGTCAGGTAGTTGTATGTAAAGTATGGGAACAGTTATTTTCCCCCTAGCTACGCACTTTGTGTTAGCCTCTTAATCTATGTGTTGGCTGTAGTGTAGAACCATTTTTGTAAGTATTGGAGACGTAATCTTTGTCATCTTCATTTGATTTACTAAATAAAACTTTCGTTTATAGGATTTTTCAGTGGAAATTATTTCCTTTTTTCCTGTTATTTTCTTCTTAATCTAGTGATCTAGCACAGGTAGAACTTGTTTATATGCAATGTCCATTAATTTTGTTGCGCTTACACCATCTTATTCTTGTGATAAAATAGTCAATAGTTGTTCAAGCATGATGCAAGTTCATTTGATGCCTGAAATATTTTGATGATCAGGTGGTGGTAGAGGTATTACGTGGTGATCACAAGGAAAAGATTCCTGTAGTACTTGAACCAAAGCCTGATGAATCATGATATGTGAAAGTTGTGGCCTGTAAATTGAATACAACGCATAAACAAGATACTACTCTCAGGTTTGGATGTTATTCCTTTCAGGATAAAGGATCTTGTTGTACATATATCAGGAATTGTATTCTTTAAGAACAGTCATTAAGATAATGTATCAACGAATGTGTACTATGTATCAATCTCTTTGAAACTTTGAAGGTTCCATTCATTTTCCGAGATCCTTATATCACATGTTGCCTATCATCGTATCACAGAACAAATGTTAGTGTTTTATTGTCAAGACATCATTCAGGAAAGGAAATGAAAATTCATGATTCCGAAGACTTGCTTTGGACCACAAAAAGAAAATTTCTTCAATTTCAGTCTTTCCTTGTACACACAAGTCTGTTAAACTCTTGAATTCAGATCAAACATAACACTATATAATGGATTCTTGTTATGCCAGTAGAAAGAAATTTAGAAAGAGTGTTGGGGATATTTTCGACATACTTTGACACTCTAAGTCGGAATAAATGGTATCACTATGCATAGAGTATTCTTAAGTGAATTTTGTTATAATAGTATAATATCATGCTTATTTTTGGATGTTTTGTTTATGTCATCTTACAAAGCATAGAGTTGAATTCTTTAATTATCTTGTTAGAGTTTGGATTTTACTTAGCTAAGCTTAATTAAGACTTTATTTTCATATCTTATCTTGATTGATTTTATTTTTTACAATTACACGACCCTGAAGTTCACATTCATAAAAAGAGAAGATGGATCATGTTTTAGAATAATCAAACTCATCTCTCACACTCATTAGGTTATATCATTTATTTTATAATTTCTTGTAGATACTTGAATAGAGAATGAAAATTTACATAGATATTGAAGTGTTATCCTCTACCATTTTCAGACCAACTAAAGTGTCTACTAGCACGAACAGAGCGTGTAAGGCGATATGCGTTTTGGGTGGTGCTACAAGCATGGTGTTGAGGGATGGCATGACGAGACCACCTGTTGTTAGATTTGGATCGAAAAAAAGAACCATTGAATTGAAGTTCTTCTTGGAGAACCCTGGCAATTTCAATGCCTCATCCGTCATTTTTAATAGGTTTAGTTTCTATTATTGTTGAAATAAAATTAGGATTTTCTGGTTTGCTTCTTGTTATGATCTTTAGCTCAAACGTTCGTGGGGATGTGGTCGGGTCAAGTAAGTTTACGAGACTCCAAAGTATTCAATACTCAATTGCTGGAAGAAATCTTCATACGAGATTTAGGTGCAGCACTGGCGATGCAAGGGGCATGAACGTGGTTTCAAAAGCTGGTCAAAATGTCCTCAACTTTCTTTAGATTGAATTCCATGGCATGGATTTCATTGGCTTATCTGGTATTAAACTCGTTTTTCCTGAGTGGTTATGTTATTTATTATACCCGGTGGGGTGGTTATGTTATTGTTATTCATTGATTATCTAGGTAATTTTTGTTCGGACAAGAATGCTGCAGCTGTAAACTGGATTGAAGGGTGTGGTAAATCAGTAGTTTGTGAGGCAACGGTCCCAATTTATTCCCATCATCGACCAGCCCCAATATTTCACTCTACTTTCTCGATCCCTCTGGAATCTCCTGAGCAACTATTACAGCTTCCTCTTCTAAATCCAGTCCAATCAATGAAGCATCTCTGATATACCAATATATGTATGCTGCATCCATCATCCATGCCCCATATAATCCTCTTCCGCTCGATCTATGACCCTGTGTCTCCGATCTCCAGTTGCTTCACTCATTTCCTGCGCTCGTGGTAGGCTCTCGTGATCTCTCTCCCAACTGGCGATTCCAACTCAGTGAGTCAATTCTCTTGAATCTCCCTTTTCTCATCTCAATTGGGCATGTTTGAGATCTGGTGCTTTTTGTCCGATTAGGATTTGTTCAGACAAAGTAGATGAATTGCAGATCCGTACATGGATTTGTTACTAGTATTTTTTGTGTGTATCATGCATGTTTATGTATAGATAGGAGCATGGATGCTTGAGTTAGGTTGTGGGATCCGTAATTTTCAGAAATGGGAATGGACAGTAATCGAATCATTGGATTACCAGATTCCAACTCATGTTACTTTCAGACTCTATGAAAGTTGCTCGGTATATAAGCTGACTTGCTCATTTTCCTATCTTTCTTTCCATTTGATTTTCTACATATGTAGTCTTTATCTTTAAAGAAGTCTTTTTGGGTTGAAGTTGATATCCTGTGCTATATTAGGGTAACTTGGTGCCGTTTTGGTTGTTGTTTGTGAAGGTGTATGTTATCGTTGCCATTACTTGGTGCCTTTGTATTTATTGTTTGTAAACTATAATTACAAAGGCAACTGTCTTTGTAATTCTAGTTTTTCTTTTTTTGTAGTTATTGACTTAAATTATTGTGTATATAAACAAATAAGGAGGTATTTTTATGTCTTTGTGCTTGCAGCTTGGATTTGTGGAGAAGAACATCCTGAACTGTGACTTTGATATCATATCCTAGTGATGCCAACACAAACAGCACTACCCTATTCTCTGATGATACAGATGACAAGTCTCGGAAGAGCACAAATTCAGAAATGGGGTTGTCAGCTCATCAGGTAGATGAGGTTAGTATATTATGGACTTGAATATAGCATAATGGCACGTAGTTACTTGTGCTGTTTATGAATTCTTACTGGGAGCTAGAGATCGCCTCGGGAAAGGAAGTTATTTTAATTGATCCTTCTGGATTAATTTGGTGCAATTTTTATGTAGTTTCTTTCTCCTTTATTACCACCTTTCTGATTTGGCTTTCGACATTTGTTGTTTTCCTTAACATGCCCACAGTTCTGTTGTTCTATGGAGAGTCACTATTTGTAATGATTGCAGATTCGATCTCTTGAGGCTGTCCACAAAATCTTCGAGGAGTTTCCTGGGTCTTTTATGAATACTCTACATGTTCCACTCAACAACAGGTAGGTTTCTTCTTCAATAAACACTTTTGTTCCTACTCATCCTTTTACTTTCACAATTCTGTCTCTTGCTTCACCCTATTTGTTTAAGTTTGAGAGTACTTTTTATTTGGTTAATCATTTGATCATCAATCTTGGAGTCTTGTAAGCCAGCTGTCAATATTAGTTTGATTTTTCAAGTCTGACTTTGTAGCTCGAACCGTACTTTTCTTTCAATTGCCTGCAGTCTGAATTTTCTTTTTCTTTTCATATTCTGTTGCAGATGAATGGAGAAATTTTCTTGCTTGAATTGGGCGTGATGAAAATGCATTAGATACAGAGCTCTTTGATAGTCCTAGTGATGTACTTGAATTCCGGTTTTGGGCTTCTTACAGGGGACAAACATTGACAAGAACTGGTAAATGATTTCACCTATTCTCTTTGTGTCTTCCCTTTTTCACATTATATATTTGTCCAAACATTGTTGTTGGGTTTATTGATTGTCAACCAGCATAAGTGTTGGGCCATTATTGTTTGGACTTTGTACTTTTTGGAAAGCAGAGAGGAAGACTTTTTCAAGTCCTTATTTTCTTGTTTTATTAATTTTTTGTTCATATGTACCTTCTCCTGTTGTTCTTTTTCCCAGTTTTCATTTTATGTTAAATTAAGTGAATGCATACCTTTCTATTAGTTGTTCAATCTTTCCAAGTTGATATATTTTCCAAATGCAGTTTGCGGGATGATGTCCTATAGGAAAGCCATTATGCTTCAAGCCTATTTGGAAAGAGCAACTGGTTGAGGTAAGGTTTTCACGTATATGATTATTAGTATACTGAGATATGGTAAATGACTTGTTTATGCACTGGGCTAACATCAGATTTGTAAGCTGCCATTCCTAGCGATGATGCAACTGATATGAAGGGATTTGAGTTCTCTTGTGAGCCTGGAGCTCAGGCTGACTTAAAGTTTACATATGTGGTAACTTGTCAAATATATGGAAAACAGAAAGAGGAGCAAAACCTGAGGCAGCTGATGTTGCTCTTCTGATGCAAAGTTGAGCTCTAGCTTCTTAGCCCCAATAAATGTTGTTTTTCAATCTCTTTTTAGTTTCCCAATTCTTTTTTCATCTCATTTTCCTCTCGTCATCACATTAGAGTGTTCAACCTTTCTTGTGTTCTTTTTGGTTATTTTCTTCTTGAAATACTTTATTTTGTCCAATATGCCTGATGTACACTATACTTGTGATGCTAGAAATGAACCTTTTCGTGGTGCTTTTATTGATGATATTGAATGTCTCAGGGATGTTAAAGTGCAGAGAGATTTCTATTCCAAGCTTGTGAAAGCTGATATCAACGAAAAAAAATAAGGTTTGTGTCTTTTTTGATTCTCATCTGTTGTTTACAGTCGTTGTCAATATTGATTAGTATTAAGTAAACAAAATTTTATTCATTTAGTTTTCAAGGTCATGTTCAGCGTGACACATAACCTGCCTTCTGTAATATTCGAGAATTTACAATTGTATGGTTTAGGTGTGATATAAGTTGTAACCGTATTTTTTTTTTTTTTGGCATTTACCTCTAACTTTACACCTTTACAGTCAAATTTTCCATCCATTTAGAACTTCCAAGTTTATGTATAGAAATTCAACTCGTTTTTCATTTTCCTCTAGCTTAGCACCTGTATTATTTATCTCAACATTGTAGTCTAATGCACTTAAAGTTTCTTGCATCTCCAATAGGAGAAATTGTTTATCACTTTTACAAAAAATTTTATCACATTTACATTTAAGACACCAAGGATGTTGACAGAAACATTTGTAGCTTTTCCTAAGGGATAAACTGCTTAAGGTTCTGAATCTGTGAATAATTATGATAACTTTGGTGATCAATCTCTCATTTTGATCTCAAAATATAGTGATCAAAATTTTCACGGTGTCGTTTGTTATTCTGATGTATGACTGCAAGACTCTACCTGACACTACATCAGCCTTTCTTGACATATATAAGTCTTATTTGATGATTGCTGCGTGTGTGCATGAATTTCACGAGGAACTACTGTACATGCCTCGTTAAGTGAGAAGTATTTGTCATATATCCTGGCTTTTTTTCTAATGCATGCATGCTGTATTTTCCAACTTACTTTACTGAGTTTATTACTAAGCAACTAAGAAAGATCTATCCGTAACATTTTGTTCCTCTGAAAAATGTATCTTGGTTTGGCAGTTGGTGGATGTATACAGAATTTCCTGAAGGGTTAACTGTGACATCCGTCCTTGACTGTTCCATATGATGCATCTGCCGATGAATCTTTCATGTCTGGCATCATTCCAACACCCAACAGCTGAATGGCCTTGGAGTTGACATGGATACAGTGCTCTTGAGAATTTAACTGGCCTTAGAGTTGAGCAGCATGAATTCCATTGTCTACTGCTGGTCATTTTCCTAGTGGATAGATTGGGCAATCCTAGTTACACATCATCATCTTTTTTATTTAAATTTTGAACCATGCTCATGACTACTGCCACAGTTATTTAATCTGCTATCAGAAACATATTAAATAGTTTTTAGGAATTTGTTTAATTAGCTTTTTTCAATATAAGATCAATATTTTGTTTTTATTTTATATGACAGCAAAAATGTTGTGTTGCTTTAATATTAGTTAGATAAATATTAATTAATTAATATATTAATAATGTATCAAAATTATTTGTAATATGTAAGTTATTTTAAAACAAATTAATTTAGCAAAAAATGTAAATCTGAAAATTATTGAGACAGATGCTTTATAGATCTCAAAAATATTTGTTAAACTTACTATTTAAAATAAATTCTAAAAAAATTTTAACGCACTTTTAATAAAAATATGTTAAAGACTAAATATTTAACAAAATAATTAACATAATTTCAAAGAAGACCTTTTAAAAATAATAGTTTTGTTTTTGTTTTCGAGATATGCGTTTAAAATCTCGTTTTTATTTTTATTATTAAATTAGCCAAAATAAAAATATTTTTGATACATAAGATACAAAAGTTCAAATAATTGAAAAATTAAAATTTTATTGTTAAAATATAAAATTATTTGTTATATTTCTATTTTTACATACGATATTTAAAATGAAATTAACTTTCATTTAAGTCTTTAAAGAACATATTTATTGATAAATATGTAGTAATCACTTGCTAGTCTTACATAGGTAATATTCATTACTTATCCGTTTTATTATATTTTAATTTTACTTTTTATTCCATTAAAACCAACTCAATATTACTTAAAAAAGATTTATTGACAAAAAGAAAGAAAAAAGAGTTCCAGTCGTCGTGGGCATAAATGGAATTGCAGAAACCCTATGAGGGTTTTAACATAAATAGCTCACGAAACCTAATTCACAAGCCGTCCGTGTCTGCTCCTTTCGATCGCGTCAAGAGAAGCTCTTCAGAGACTTTAAACCCTTGAAATGGGAGTGTTCACGTTCGTTTGCAGGTCCTCCGGCGGTGAGTGGACCGCAAAGCAGCACTCTGGCGACCTGGAGGCCTCCGCCTCGTCCACCTTCGAGCTGCAGAGAAAGCTCGTTAAGACTGCTCTCGCCGCTGACTCTTCTGGGGGCGTTCAGTCCTCTTTCTCTCTCATTACTCCATCTTCTGCCGTTTTTCAGGTTTTTTTTTTTAAGTTTCATTTTCTTTTATACTATGAAATTAGTTAGTACCCATTTGTATCTTAGTGTTGTAGATATATTGTTTTGAAGCAAATAAACGATTTTTGAATGGAATGAGCCAAATGTTATCAAGGGTATGTAATCATTTGTCAAAAGATTGTGAATTGAGTGTGGAATCCATTTCTATATAACATAGGTGATCATCGGCGCTGTTGGAGGCGGAGCTTTCATCGGTGGTGGGGGAGGTGCAGCTGCTCCGGCAGGAGGTGCAGCACCTGCAGCTGAGGCACCTCCTGCTGAGGAAAAGAAGGAGGAGAAGGAGGAGAGTGATGACGACATGGGATTCTCACTCTTTGATTAGAGAAGTATGCTAAGCTATATTACTGTTATATTTGTCCGTCTTGTTTTGTCTTTGAAAAGTTGAGTTGGAAATGCTTGGATTTAGATTTAGACAATGGAAATCTATATCTCAAACAATGTCATTTTTTATAAGTTTATACCTTTTAGAGCTTTGCATTTGTTGCATTAGTAGAGTACTTGTGTCTCTCAATCTCTTATCCCGTGGCAATAACAAAGGAAAGAGGAGCAAGAAACATAACCATTTTTGCTTCTTGCAGACGAATCGAATCACTTGTCACTATTTATAAACAACACAACTCTATTTCTTCATTGGAGAGGATATGTATGTTCATGCATGCATTGGAGTTTGGATATGAAATGCCAAAAGTTCCACACTCGAACAATAATTATTCTACCAGGAAACTATGTGAGCCAACAGTGATAGCTTTTGTAGGTAGGGTCAGTCATATCTTGATGAGTATAAACATGCACAGCCATGATACTAGCTGCAGATCACATTCCTAAACAACATCAACATTGTATGAATGATCGTGGTGTGGTGTAAGAGTTCACAAGTGAAATAGTTAAATATACAAGTTTGCTGAAACTCAGAAGAGGAAAAAACAAGAATAAAGGTCGAGGAAACTCCCTTGTTTAAAAATTGTCTAAGAATCCATAGTTCGCTCTGCGGGTGTTTAGGAAGTTTCGGCAGACCTTTACAAGTGCTCCGTCGACTCTGCCTCGTCTTAGCTACAGATTGGTTTCCTGATCTCGTATCAGTCCATACGTTACCAAATAATAGCATGTGAACAACCACCACCCCAGTAAAATGTTAGCTCTTGCGTCGCCCACTCCGTGTCCATCGTCATTGTCGTATATAAGCATCTCCCCTAATTCTACACTACATCCATTCCCTTTTTTATTTATGCATTACACTTGCAATGTGCAGGCTTTAGGACCATTTTATCAAGTCGACTCAGTGCCAGAAACAGGAAGGATCTTTCGGCTTTAAAAAATGTGTCCTACCAATGTGGAACCTAAAGTTGACATACTGATGTGCTTGTATATTAATACCATCATTATAATAAAAACAACAAAAACTGCCTCAAATTAATGACAAATTAACAAAACGGTAGGTGACAAACTCGGGAAGTGAGAAAATTGTGGCCTATGAGCTCTCAACCTGGGAACACATCTTTTGTTCCGCCTACTCTATTCTTCCCTGTTCATAACAGATTTTATCTATTCATTGCAATAAATTAGATGGTTGAAATCTATCAGAAACAGAGGGAACAGATCAACCGAATAGAAGATCTGTTCCCCTCAATCTGGAGCCCTTCTCTTCCAGTTCAACATTTGCAGGTGAACAAGTTTGTGATGTAATATGACATGAAACTAGAGGCAACTCTCAAGTGGGAGGTGGGTTCTCTGTCATTGGGTTTAACTTGTTCAAATAGGCTTTTGTACGAGGAAAATGACCAACGGGCCTTTGGCTCATTGGTGTAGATGATTACGATTCATCGACACAGAAAGAAGAAACATTCAACTTGATGATGTAACATGATATAACTTAACCTTATAATTCATCGACACAAAAAGAAGAAACATTCAACTTGAGGATGTAACATGATATAATTTAACCTAATAATTCTCCAAAAAGTTAGGAGCTACATAAGAGGGCAACAGGATCGAACCTTTGGATGCGAAAATGTACATTTACGGATTAGGAAATGCCCCAGTGTAAGTTCCAGTGAATTGCCTTTACACATCTATTATGTACAGGTAAAAGTGTCTTCTAGTTGCATGGGCACAGAAGCTAGCTAGCCATGTTTATCAACTTATTTAACTGAAAATGACTGTTGCCAACAGTTTTGCAGTTGTCCTTTTTATACACAATGATCGATATTAATACGTATCCTGAAGAGTGTGGATCGGCGATCCATTTATTAGGATTAGAAGGCAACTGAATTTGAGATATTGATCGTAAGGACCGTGTATCTTCATCGTTGGTCCAAGTCGAAGATGTACTCTTTAAGGATTTACGCGTACATGTCAGAAAGTAGTTGATCATGATCGTCATGTCCTATTTATGCTCAAACCTTGGAAAAGCCAATGAGGCCGTTGTCTTTCTTGATCAGACGTTGCACTGGAGCTGCTCATGGGGGTTGTCGGTCCACTACAGTCCTCTCCACGTTCTGATCTGAATATCGACGTTGGAGAATCATTTTCCATCATATTCATCGTCCCTATGAATCCTACTTCTCGGTGAGTGTGAAGACGCCGGTAGTCTTTACATTTAGAACTCTTCCCAGAGCTGGCTCCAATGCTTAATGTCAGCTCCACTTCACTGTCTTCACAGCGATTGATGGGTTTCTGGGGTATGTAAAAGCTGGAGCTTGCTGCTCTCTTGTCATCATCTACACTAATTCCTGTGGATAAGTTTTCTTCAGCTGGTCTCTCCAGATCAAATCCTCTAGCCATTTTCATGGTGTCGCCGGAGCAGCTTCCTCTTCTTTCTCTTGTATTATGTTCATCTCTTGAACAGTACCGAACACTGGAACGGTGCTGCGATGTTGAATTATGCGGGTTAATGATTAGAGAATGGTTAATGTCTGAAGTAATAGTCATTGGAGTCCAAGGTTTACTATCGTGTTTACTGATTTCCATTTTCAACTCATCCATCAACATCCTCTGGACACTGTATAGCCTGTGGAGTTCTCGTACCTGCAAAATAGTTCCAAGTTTCTTGTGAAATTTTCCCTTTTGAGATATAATTAGCTGACGTTGGATTTGAACGCAACGTTTATGTTAACTACCTGGTGCTTGAAAATGTCTTCTTGCATCTGCATTGTCTTCTTAATGGACTCGACGTTGCGATTTGTGGGCATCTTGTTTGTTAAGAAGCTAATAAACTTTTCTGATGATCCAGAAACTTGAAGGTCCTCACTAATCACTGATCTGCCTCCCCAAAAATAGTTTCTGTAGTCCACACTATGGACACGAAAGTCACTGCTATTTGATGATTCTGTTAGAAGATTGATAGTAGCATATTCAAGCTCAGTTCCCATTCCTGCAATGATGGTCAAATTTCAAGGTCTCTAAGAAACATGAAAATCGAAGAAAATTACACCCAGGGTTTCAGTTTCTGAATTGACCCACTAAGAAACTGAAGGAAAAGGGGACTGAAACTAGAAAACAAGAGCATGGAAGTGGATGATGACATCAGAACTTCTATCGTTTCAAATGCGTTAGGTATGATTTCTGAATGGCCACTACCTGGAGGTGGAAACAGATATACAGTCAGTAGTTGACCCTAATATTTCTACCAGTCCTATATGCGACATCTTTTGGATAACAAAGACTAGTGGAAAAGATCTGAGATTGAGTCATATCCAACATTTTTCATCTAAAAATTGCCATGTGCAACCAATCAATCAAAACGATAAGAAACGATAAGAAAAGTCTGATCTTTCTCTACTTCAGTTGCATCAGCTTTCTAAATTACTGAATTCTCCTCTAATACTGTTTTAATTGTTTTCTAAGTGGATCTGACGAAGGCAAACATCAAGCCTGACAGACATTGCTTTTCGTGAATAAAAATTAAAGTTTCTCTTCGAAAACGTTCCAATTATGGTATTGGGGAAAGCTTGGGGACAATGAGGCTGGTCAAAATTGCAGCGGGAGCTCCTAAAGTGTGACAAACAGTAGCTAACACAGTGAACAAGGTTGAGGAGAATAGTGACAGGAAATTTAGGTTTCTTTATCTCTACCCTGGTGGCGCAATCAATATCCAAAAAATAGCGGTCTGGATCTTCTTCAGGAACTCTGTGCAGAACAGGTTCTCGCTTCTCTTACTTCAGCTCAAAATTACTATTCTGATGAACTTCACATTCTGCAGTGAATTGTTAATGGTGTATGGAAAACGAAGATGTTGCTCAACAAGAGCATATTTTGTTCCTGATGGTCAACTTCCTTAAGAAACAGGAACAGTAAGACGTGCTTAGCAAAATTCGTCGTCAAAGTTTCTGGATGTAAGACTTTGCAAGCAGCCAACAACTAACTACCAAATCTGAAAGTGCCAGAACAAGAGAAGAAAAAATTTACAGGCATGGTTATTACCTGAAATAAGAAGTACCCAGATAGCAAATCTGTGTCAAAAAGCTCATTGAACATCTTCCACCTTCATATCCCACCAGCAGATGAGCTGGTTTATTAGTAAACAAAGCCAGATAACTTAAAACAACCATTTCCTTGCACAGCTATCTTCCATGACACATTACAGGGAACGGAGAAAACTAAGCAGTGCGTCTGTGGTGAACTCGTGGGGAAGACAAATTGGAAACACTGCAGGCGAGAAACTAAAAATTCCTGTTGGTCGACAAGGCCAAGGATTAGTAGTCCCTTGATGATTTGGAGAAACAACAAAGCAATGAACCTTCACTTAAAAAATTATGAACATGATCTTAAAAATTCAAGCTTGACAGGCTGTGAAGAAAGGAGGGCAAAAAAGCTGGAACTTTCATCGTGTTCCCTGATCCTGAAGAGTAATATTTTGATGTTGGTGTGTGTGAGTGTGTGTGAGAGAGAGAGTGAGAGTTGTCACCACTTTACAGTGTTCATATAATTGTATATATCTTTTTCATATATAGTAATAGAACTGAGAAACTCACACAGGGACCACAATTATAATTATATAATTGTACAATTTTGGTGGGACCACAATTTCATTTTCATTACAAAACAATAATAGAAATGTCAGTTCCTCTTGAAGTCTTGAACAATGAACATTAACTAATAAGTAGGACATTGAACAAGATATTCCAGAAAAAAAGGTCTGTAGCAGACTATGAAAATGTGAATGAATAATGAAAAGCTAGCTCTGGCCCTTAATTTAAGAAGTATTTATTCAGTTCCAATGCAGTTTTGGTTTTTAATCAACATTTACTGCATATAGCGAAGAGTTTATCAACATTTATGAGAGGGTATCATGTTCTTAGATCAGTTAACACTAAGGACCCTACGAATCTTTACCAGGTGGGCTTGAGACTCAGAGTTTTTCTATCGTACGAGTATATTTTCAGGAGTTGGATTTCCATTTCTGTTCAGAATTGAAGCTTCCTGACATGTATCATATCATCAATCTGTTCCGACTTCAGGGTGTGTGCATATATGATAAACAGACAAAAATAGAAGCAGCAGTGTAAAATAGAGTTTCCCATATATTCACTTCCAGAGAAAACTTAGAATTGTTGCTTGAATGGGTATTTCTTGCTATAATCATTGATTTCTTATTAACACTGCTTCGAACACAACTAATATATTACAAAATTACCCTTATTCGTTTATTACTTTTTGGTTTAATTAATTTAAAATTTTATAAGTTTTAAATATGTTGAACATATGACTTTGAACAATCAAATATATTATCAGAATATTTTCTTTAAGTTTAGATTTTATTTTATGCTGATTTAGATTATATATTATCTTATTTTTAAATTTTAGTTAGAAAAAAACTGTATAAATAAACAAGCTTCTATTTAATAAAAATTGAGAAAGTCTTCTCCACGTAAAAAAAACCAACAATTGGTATCAGAGCTCTCTTGATCTTGAAGGACCTCTAAACCTACAAATCTATAATCCATAACTCATTCTACGCTTTCCCACACCATAAATCAAAAACCACACATTGACTTTCTGGATTTAGCAACAAATCCTACAATGACTCAAGTCAAGATGTAGAAAAGAAAAAAAATTCAGGAGAAAACAAAAACAAGAGTTTCAATAAGATTGACAACAACAGAAACAAAGATGATTCATATCTATCATGTTCACGTTAAGAAAAAAAATCACCTACAACAAAAAGTGAGAAACACCAAATAAGCTGTAAACGATCAACTTGAGGAGGAGAAGTTATTTGCAACATCATGCCTAACCTAACAGCGAAATTATAGGAGCATAAACGAAAAAGAAAAAAAAAGATGTTTGGAGTTTGCACTATCAAAGTCAAGAAGGAGTGTTAAACATATGACTTTGAAACAGTCAAAGATATTATCATAATATTTTCTTTAAGTTCAGATTTTATTTTATGCTGATTTAAATTAGATGTTATGTTTTTTTAAAATTTTAATTAGAAAAAATTGTATAAATAGATAAGTTTTTATTCAATAAAAATCGAGAAAGTCTTCTCCACATAAAAAAATCAATAAAATATATAATAGTTTGGTGCCTTTCAACCTCAAAATATATAAGATTTTGCCTTATATACATAATCTAAAATACCAAAGTACCATAAAGATCCCTGAAACCCTGCAAATCACCATCAAAATGCTCCCAAATGGGCCATAAAAGTGAATAAGAAATTGATTGGGTAAAAAGGAAACTCCATCATCATACATCGCTTTCCTTCAAAAGCTTGAGGATCAAAACATGGCTGTCCTCAAACACGCAAATAAATAATATAATTTTCAAATTCTCCAATCTGATCTGGAGAACTTAATATAGAATATAGAACTAACCACTTATATCATATCCACATGCCTCAGGTATATAATAATGAAGATGAACTAGTGTTTGCTTGCTCACATATGCGCATATTTGTAGGTAGAAGAAGTGGCATGACTTCAGTTGTCTTCTACTTGTTTCCGTTCAATCCCAATTAAAAAAGCTCATGCGTAACATGGCCTAGTCCGGCGTGTGTCCCCATCCTGTCCAGATGTAAATCATAAATTGGCAGGTTTTGGGTTTATGTATCTTTTCTTTTTTCCCCTTTTCATATGTCGTTAGGACTAATCTGAAGACTAAGTATAGCTGAATTATCTTTTTGATATGCCATAAATTTATCAGGATATAGTGCCAGATTGGTTACACTTCATATAGTTTACAATATCTTCAGCTACCTAGGAGAGTAGGTAATATAGGTGAAATATGCAACAAAGACATTCTAGTTTAAAAAGAAAGACGCCATATGTAAAAAGAGGTAGATCCGAAAGGGACTTAAGATTCTCATGATCATAAAGTTTTATGGTACTTAAAACAAAAAATAAACACACAAATCCTCGAAGCTACGAAACAAAATCACATAGGAAATAACACGCATATCCATCCAAGGGAAATGGAAACTGAGAGTACTCAGATCTTTTGTTCCTTTTTTTTTTCTCTATTAAACTTCTTACGGGGCTTAGTTTTCATCGAACATCGACTAAGATGGTAACAAAGATTTCCTTTACTCGGTGTCTCCAGCTTCAGTGCATAGCTAGGATTCTAGAGAGACTTAATTACTTCGGGTGTGTCCTGTTCATTTATGATTCTAGGTTTAAGAGGGTAATCTCCACTTGTAGCCAAACACTAGGTAAAATTAAACTTGATCTTACCAATTATATATAATCTTTGTTTCGTTACATGCAGTGTTCGTTGGAGTACTTTAATGGAAACCTGTAATTACAGTAAATCCAGGCATAGTTTATTCAATAAATAACTGGAATATCTTCACTAAGTTCAATAGAATACACAAATTTGGTTGGAGGTTCTTATCTTGTTGGAATATAATAAGAAGAAGCAAGAGGGTAAAGTGATGGAAGTATTAAAGGACAAAGGACAAGGTGACGGCATCTCCAAGTAAGGGAGGGACTTTGAGAGGACGAAGAGAAGAGCACGCGTTGTAGGCAGTTCAAGACACAAGCCGCAAAGGTTGTGGGTCCTCTTCCACTGTTTGCCCTTTTACTTTGTTGGCTCTTCAAGCCTGTGTCCCCAGCCACCACCTGCCACTCCCTTCGTCATTCTCCACTTTCATGCCATAAAACTATACAAACTAAGTCAGTGGTTAAACCTAAGTTCAGAATATTTCCATGTTATGATGGTATAAGTTCAAGAAAAGACGATAGTTTCTTATTACCATTAGAATAAAAAATACAAAATAAGAATTATATATTCTCTTTAAAATATACTTTTATTTTGATTTCTTGAAGGAATAATAATTTGGAGCAGAATGTATTAACTTCTTCCTTGAATTGCTGATCTTTTACGTATTTATGAACAATGACAACATCATTCTGGCCTCAGTTTCAATGTCTTAGATCATGGTACTAAGCACCAGATTAAGACATCTAAAGCATAAATTGGTCATAAACTAGAATAAAGGTTGAGGCATTTTAACTTGTTATATCTTATTTTCACCTATGGTTAACTATTATACCTTGAATTATTGGTGTGTGTGTTTGTGTGTGTTCAAAGATTAGTATCTTGACTAGCTTGCAAAAAATTGGCATGATTGATGATATTTCTACCACTTGTTTCTTAATTCGGTAATACGTTATGCTCAAATTTACCTGCACCTTGTAAACTTTCGTGAATTATTATGATTGGGAGGTAGTAGAATAATTACAATAGTTAGCATTTTGTTAATGGTAACTAAGAGTTGCTCCCTAGTAAGCTATCTAGTTACCCAATTTAGTCGCTCTTGTTCTAGTTTAATATTGTAAGTTGCATGTTACCATTCATATATGCCAAACAAGTAAATGTCAAACAAGTAAAAACAACCACAACCCAACACATAAGTTTAATCTTGTTAAGTTCAGTCTATCCTACTTTATTCTACGCTGTTAGATTGGGATGGTGCATGTTTTTGTTTTTATCGACCTAACGTTGTTGTGTTTTGGTTACATATGTTCGAGGTAAAACACAATTCATGGTCTTGTCGAAATTTAATATAAATAATCTAATGCTGACAACTGAGGAATATTCATGCTCATGGAGACAAAAAGATCCCACGTTTTATTTCCTTTTAATTTACATAGTACACAAGTATGTTTTTTTACAACCCACCTTCCTCCACTTAAATGCTCTGGTAGCTTGAACTTGAAGTTGCTAACTTCTTTTCCTTCCCTACCTCTAAGCCACCTCTCGCCTTCCATTTATACTTTTCCCTATACCACACTTGTAAAATTGTTGTCTGTAATAGAAATTACCCTTTCTTAGGCTACCACTCCAACTTTGGGGGTGGCGTGGAAAAAAGTAGTTATAATAGATCCTCAATTATCCTGTAAGCTCAGTTTTATAACTCCTATAGAAGGCTCTAAATTGGTCGCTCCTTTATGAAGTGTCTTGAACGTAGGAGCCAAGAAATGGAAGATAGCCATTATTGGATTTTTTTTATAGCAAAAGGCTCTCCTTTCCACTGGTAAATACCTAGCCTAACATAAATGAGGTAAGAATGGACTAGAATTTGTTCTGATAACCAAAGATGAGTTCTTTATATTCAAATATGCTTATGAAGATTAAGCTAATAGGATTATTGATGGAGGTCTTTGGGATGTGTAAAGAAGACCCTTCTTTACTTAGAAGAGGAGGCTTATAATGAGTTTAGATAAATCTCCTATGATTAGTATCCCTCTTTGGATGAATTTTCACAAAGTTCTCCTAGAATAATAGTTTTCAAAAGGCCTTAGATATCTTGCACGCAAGTTTGGTAAGCCATTAACATTGGATCAAAATGTTATACAAATCAGGTGTATTGGATATGTTTGCATATTTATGTATGTGTGCGTGTGTCTGTGTGTATATGTGTGTGTGTGAAAATGAATAAACAACTCCTAAAAATAGATGATACAAGAAACTTGGTGAATGATACAATGAAGTTAACATTGTTAAGTCAAAATGACTTTACGATTAATAATTTTGATGAAGAACAAATAAGGAAGCAAAAGTAGACGAAAGTAAAAATAGACGGAAGCAAAAGCAGCCGCAAGCAAAAGCTGACGGAAGTAAAAAAGTAGATGCAAGAAAAAGCAGACGGAAGTAAAAAGCAGACACAACTAAAGAAGATGGAAGAAATGCAGACGCAAGAGAAAAAGCAGACGAAAGAAAAAGCAAACGGAAGTAAAAGCAGACGGAAGAAAAACAGATGCTAGACGCGAAAGCGGAAAGCAGACGAAAGAATCAAGAAGACACATTAGCTTGAGTTGGTTACAGAACTCAATTGAATAACTGATTCTTGAAAGATCAAGAAGCATTTTTCAAGAAGCAGTTGAAGACAAAGGCTATAAATACGAGTCGTGTCAAAGAGATTTATACTTTTGTTTGAACAAGATTAAAAAGCTTAGCAATACTTGAGAAATATTGTGCGAACAAATTAGAGCTACTATTTCTGTAACAAAGCTCGAAACAACTTTCAGAGTGAAAGTAGTGCAGATAGCCTGCAGAGGCTAAG
>JANZLX010000008.1:1223583-1236015 GCA_025531955.1 Erythroxylum orinocense | reverse complement strand
AAAGCCACGAAGTAAAATGAAAAACTCATTTTTCACTTTTTTTTTTATTGCGACGGTGCAAATAATTGAAGTTGTACGTGAACCGGTTCTCGGATGAGTTCAGATTTTTTGTCTAATATAATGAGTTTAAATTTTTTGTTTAATATTATGATATATTGTGTTAAATAAATCTCAATCATTTATTTATGTGGGTCTCACATAAATCCTACAAAATAAATGACTGAGATTTTATGAAACAGAATAAGACAAAGTAATATTGGACAAAAGATCTAGATTCTCCTTAAATGGCCAGATAACCCTAGCAATGTATAGATTGCAACTCGGCCGTTGGATTCAAGGTATAAGCCGTCTAGGTCTGGCGTCAACTTCATAATTTAATGCACCTTGCTTATATAGGAAATACAAGATTATAGTTAATCTTGTAGTTAATGTCTTTTCCCAAAGGGCAAAATAAGGAAAATCGATCCACTCAAATACAAAATTTTAGTTTTCTTCCTTTTTTTATGTTGATTACTTACAAAAGTTTCCTTAATTTCACGAGTGAATGTGAGAATCAAAATTTCCACAAAGTACAATAAATTAATTTAATGAAAAGATGATGCAAATTAGTCAAATGTGCTTAATAATTTTCTTTAATAATTTTTTAATTTTATTCAATGTCTAATCAATTTTATGACGGTCTAATACTATTTAAATCTTTTAAATCTTAAACTTCTTATCTTACCAACTTAACTTATAGTATAATTTTGAAAAAAATTGTTAATTTGTTAATAATATTTGTTGTTAAAAAATAATTAATCTGTTAGTTTTCATAAGATCATTATTTTTTATAACATAAAAATAAACTCAATTTTTTTTTCAATTAAACCTTAAATATTTTGATAGGTAATAATATTTTTATTCAATCATTTTTTAAAATTTTAAATTTTATTTGATCTCTAATCTGTTTTATGACGGTCTACTACTAATTAAATATTTTAAATCTTAAATTATTTATCTTACCAGTTTAATTTTCGATCAAGTTTTGAAAACATTAGTACTGAGGAAGTATCATCCACTAGTACTGATATTCCATCCAAACATTAAAATTCAAATATTTGAAAATAATATGATCAAAAAATTAAATTCAGATATACCCAGTTGACTAAAATTTGTGGGTTGCAAAGTATAAATTAAAGTTAACAAGAAGCAAAAATGTCAACTACTGCTTCAAGTTGTACGTAATTACTTGCCACTAATCATCTGAAGGAACTGAGACAGGCCTCACTCTATCCTTGTTAAGGTCCCATCTACAAACCAATGTCAACTTAATTTAGGCAGAGGGAGGGAGATCTAGTGAAGAGTCGCGTGAAAAAGCAAATCAACTTTGTCAGAAGGTCGGCTTTGTACACATACATTTGTCAAAGGATGTAGTCATCACAACAAATGGCAGACTGCATACGTTTGACTTCGCTTCTTTTTTTTACAATAATATAAATTCCATTTTCGTCAGGATATGGTATAAGAAAAATAGTAAGTTTCATTTTCACGAAAATTCAAGGGTGTTTCTTTCTATTTTGGCGCGTTTTGTGCAGAAAAGGTACAATTACTGGCCATTTTCTCTTTGTTATTTTTGTTAGACAATTTTGTCATTTTCTATAAATTTTGACAACTATTACTTGTATTTTTTTGTTTTTAAATAAATTATCAGTTAAGTTATGTAATTTAATACAGATAAAAATAATAAAATAACCACTAAATAATCTAGATAAATAGGTCGAAATCTGGGTAAAAAATAGATCCCAATTAATGTAACCCAGACTCATATCTGCTTTGTGATAGGGAAGTCCGATATGGATGCTATATAAAGGTTAATGTCTCCTACAGACTGCAGTTGCTCATATCAATCGTAAGTATAAGAAATATTTGACCCATTAAGAGAGCTTACGTATTGAGAAAACTGTAGAAAGACTTAACCTATGTCCTGGAGAGGAGTTTCCGTAAAGGTCATAGGAGATTTGTGATCGTTTAAAGCTCAGAATCAGCATTGAAACCGAAGATAGAACTGAAATAAGGTATTCTACATTACTTTCATTTTTAATCATTTCACATTAATCCTAAGAACCTAATAAAGTTTGTACTATGCATTACAATTTTATTTTGTAATATCATTATTAGTGTGCATCCTTTATCAAATTCTAAATGTATTTAAATGAAAAGGGAAAATGAAAAACTTTTTATTGTACTGGTCTAATTATATGGTTCTAATGTTTTTTAAAAAAATAAAAAATATAATTTAATTTTAAAAATTTTCAAAAATTTCATTTATTTCAAAATAATTAATTAATTTTCTTATGCTTCAATTAAAAATAACGATAAAATATGCGCCGCATAAATATTATATTTATACTAATTAAATGTTGCTTATATAAAGATTAAACTCAATTATTAAACTTAAATCTAACTAATTGAATCCGACATAAATTAATACTTTAATAAGTCAAATTTAATTGATTCACATAAGGCTTAAAAGCTGAATTAAATCCTTATATTAGTTGGGCCCTCAATGATGAGGTACGCCGGCTTGGCCCGCCTGTAAAGTAATGCGCCAATTAGACTCTCGGAGAGGTGTGCCCGCTTGATCCATTTATGAGATTTCCTCAAATTAAAAAAAAACAAAAAAAAGTACGTATATCTCGTTATTAAATTTAAACCAAAGTTTAGAATAAATAGTTTTATTAGAAAATAAAAAATTAAGAATTTTAACTTTTTAAAAATATTTATGTCTGTTGTTACACCTTTAAATTATTATTTATAGAGTAATATGAATGCACACGTTACTGCATTAAGCCTTGCATGAATTTCTGAGAATTAAGTGTCGCTTGTTATCTAATATCCCAATACCGTAAATATTATACTACTCTTCGTTTCCATCAGAGAAACTTACAATGGAATTACATCAGCAATAGGCTAATCTAGAAAACTAAAGCAAACACGGCATGCAAGTGGACGTTAGTGATACTAATCACGTCAGAGGAGATCAAGTACATCACTCATAATTTCCACGTCAACAAGAAAAATGTAATTTTCTTACCATAAATATGGAGCAATATGGTGTGAATCAAAGCAAGTTGCTATGTTTCGTGGAATTAATCGGAAACAGAGAGCCAGGTTTGACGGGTCTTGAACATGAATTGTCTGCCCATCAAATTTCAAACCTTGCCATTGAACAACAATTCAATAAAAATGTCACTAATTACAAATTTGGAAAGGTTCAAAAGTGTATAGTCTTCTCCTTAACTAATAGAAAAGTGATTGGATGATAAGTTTGATTGTTAGTGAGCAAGGACGGATGCACATTACCGAGAGCAAGTGGAGGCACTTGCTCACTATCTGTAAAATTTTTATATAAAAAAATTATTATTTTAAGTTTTAATTCTATAAAAAAATAAAAATTTACCTCTATTAACTTAATTCAATAATATAAGAGTTTAAATATTTTGACATAATTTTAAAAAAATTAACAATATAAAAATACTTTAAATATTTTGTTCTACTTAAAAAATTTCTTAATCCATCTTATATTTAGCTGACAATGTTTCGTATACAAACACAAAAGCGGACATTTTACTTCGTACGCAAACTAAATGTCTCTTGTATGTACGATAGTGTCGTTTTGTTAAAATTGCCCTTTGAACACTTTTTCCACATTTGTAAATTATAGTCCAGTAAGATTCTATTCTTGTTCGCAAGTGATTTGATGATTAGGTAAGGATACATGCATCTTATTCCCATGTGCAACCTAATCTTATGACTCTTTATCGTTGTCATATATTCTTATTTTATTTAAGCGTTCTATGTTTATCAAATTAGTAAAAATTGTGTTTAATTTGATAAATTAAATACTTTCAGTACATTATTTAATAAATTAATAATTGGGTCACACAAGTTTATTTTTTTAAATGCTTTAAATTTAGATAATGCTTTTGCTCACTTCGAGGTTCTATATATGTCGTATATCCTAACAATCGAAACCAATCAGGCAATTACAGAACAGCTTGCTAGTACAGAACCAGACTAAACACCCAAAATGTAAAGATAAAAGAGTCACAAAGACAACCCTAAAGCACAAATGAATTAGTAAGGGGTTTTTTTTAAGTGAAGTTAGGAATTTAAATTTTTTTATGTATGTAACTGTTTAAATTTTGATGTTAAAATTTTACCAATCGCAAAAAAATTTACCTAGTTAAATCAGAAATTAATATTACTATAAGTAATTTAAATGTATATTGTCATAATTAAAATCTTAAAATATATTAAAAAAAAGATGAAGTAACAAAGTTAAAAAAAAACGGCTAAGAAGACAAAAAATAGACGGCTAAGAAGATGAATTGTACTGGGGAATTTTGTCTGTACGTGACAGACGCTATGTACCAGGCATTACCATAGGCAGTGTTGATGATCTTATGATCATTTCATGGAACGGTGTCTTGCGAAATGCAAAAGCAGAAAGAAGCTACCGGATCAGATCACTCATCTGTACCTTTTATTCTGTACCTCCTTAATCTCAACCATCTAATTTAATAAATTAAATAGGTGAGATAAAAATGGGATAGAGAGGACAGAGTAAGGATACAGAAGATCTGCCCTCTATCCCTCAAAGATCTGAAATTTTCTATCCCTAATTTTATGCACCTATCTTTTTTATCAGATCCGAGCTATAAATTGTAGTTAATACTAAATAGATAAGCAGTGATTTCAAATAGGCAAGCAGCTTTTTTAGTGTACGTTACGTGGATTAAATAATAATTAAGGGTTTTACGGATGTCAAATTCAAAAAACAAGAGCTCTTTGTAGGCTTGTAGGCCAAGGTGGGGGATAGATGTAAGTAGCTAGGCAAGAAAAACGACATCAAATGCAGTCGTAATTACATATTCTTGATTGGTTATTGTCCTCCGTTAATGTCTCTGGGTTTGCCCTGTAGTTAGTGTATGTATGATCTACTTCCTTCGATTCATAATAAGTGTCGTTTTAGAGGAATGCATATTTATTAAGAAAGTGAATGAAATATCTTATATACCCTTATTAAATACATGTTAAAGTGTCTTGAAAATATAATATGTGTAATTAAGATGTTAGAAAAATTAAATGATAATTTTGGAAGTAAAATTATAAATATACATAAAAAGTCACAAACGATACTTATTTTGAATAATTAAAATTCCTCTAAAATAACACTCATTATGAATCGGAAGGAGTACTAAAAAAGGAAACCATTAATAAGGAAGATTTATTACCTCAAAATTCGATTAAGCAATTAATTAAAGCACAAAATGCTTATTAAAATGAGATAGAAATAAGGTCATGACAATCTTCTCTCTCTATCTTTTTATGGTATATATGTGTATAAAACATATAAGAAGAAGCTCACAAATGAAAGAGTGAAATTTGGAGAGTAAGTGATAAAAAAGACTTGTAATTAATTAATAAATCATGATCAACTCAAGCTCAATGTTTTAAAAATTAAATCGATTTGTTATGTTTAACACAACGATAAAATTTTGAATCGGTTAATTTTTTAGTTCAGGAGAGTGTTCATCTTTATTTTTATTTTTGGTTTTTTATTTTGCTTTTAAATTCAGTAAAAAATCTTGGTTGTGTTAAGTCATTTAAATTACATATATTTTGGGTGTAATTGTTGTTAATGTATTGAAATTGGTGTTTGAAATTGATGGAATTGCTTTATAATTATTTACAAATGGTTTTCAACACTTTAAGGACAAAAAAGGACCAAAAAGGCCTAAAAGAAGGAAAGAAATCCGAAATCTCCAATCTGAATGAAATTCAGAGATTATGCGTGGACACACCTAAAGATGAAATATGAAGTCTGCAGAAATTTCAGAATTTGTTTCCAATTACAACAAAATCTCTCAAGATCTTTTTGCCCTCCAAGAAGACTTCCACCGAAATTAGAAAACCACCTAATCTGGACAAAATCAAGGAAAGATAATGAAGAGATTCATATCAAATAGAAAAAGGTGATGATTGCCGTATGTATATGTATTAGGGTAAAAGAAGAGGGGGGAAGCATTAGGAGGCTATCGTAGAATTAGCTTAAGTTTAGGATAGATTTCGTTGCTACACTTTTCTGTTTCTTTTGTCTTTACGTTTTTGCACAATTTCACTTGGTATTTTCGTTTCTTTCATTAAAGACCCAGGTATGGAGACATATGGATTTATTGTTTTCTTTGATTTTAAATTAATTACGAGTAGCTAAATTTTCTTATCTTGGTTGAGGGATCCATGTTACATGTTATTATGGTGAAATTTTCTGAATATTTTTCATGTTGTTGATGAGCATTGGATATTTTCGAATCTGTCTTTTAATTGGATTTGTTGGTTTCTAAGAGCGCTACTAGAGATTAATTGATTCAACCGCTAGATTAATGAAATTTGACGTTCAATTTCGGTAATCATAAGTAGCAATTAGGATTAACTTATCTGCGTTAGAGTCGGAAAATTCTAAGAAAATATTCGCTTGATTGATTGCATGTTGTACATGTTTATCACTTGTCATTAGTTCTTGATTCTTAATGCTATTATTCAATTTACCTATGATCGTATCTAGTTTATTGTTTAATAAGATTGCTAAAATACATGTTTATAGTCATTACACTTAAAAGAAACTTCCCCCAATGAATGCTTATTAATGATTGCAATTTTATGTCGAGGATCCATAATAGCATGGTAATATCGGTGACCGAAACCAAGATATTTTTCAGATTTAATTATTGCTTTTGTTTTGTGATTTTTTAATTAATTTTCTGATATTGTCGTGACAAAACCCCCCTCTATTTTTGTTATTTGTTCCGTTTGAACTAGCTAACTTTTACCGTAAAAAATTTCTCTTGGGAACGATATCCGCTTACCGCTACTACATTAATTTATTTTAACGGAAATGATTTCTTTTATATTTGATTGCAGGCGACAAGACCACCAGGTTGTTTGAGTTTTTAGTTTTACTTTCTTCCGGTTTTCAAAAATTATGAAAACCATGAAAAATAGTTTGTGTTTTTTTATAATATGGTTTACTATCATTTAAATATATATTATGTAATTATTTAATTTTTAATAAAAAATATGAATAATCTAATTCAATATTATATTTATATGTTATCAATAAAATTATGAATAATTTTATTTTTATAATTAAATTTAAAATGTTAAATATTCAAATAAAATTTGATTTAATAATTAAAATATATTTCAAATAAATATTAATTTATAAATAAACTATTTATTTTATTAAAATAACGTAGTTTTATTAATAATTTGTTAATAATTATTATATAAGAGATTAAATAAATTTATTTAATTAAAAATAATTTATTTTATGTTTGATCTAAAATGTAATTATTATCAGTGATAAAATTATAACTACATTAACATTAACAATCAAACATGTTTTTTTATTTGAAAGAAAAACAAAAACAAAAAATTAAAAACGAAAACTGAAAATTACAACAGTAAAATAAAAGTAGAATTAAACGGCCCTTAGTTTTCAATTTTTTGATTTGATTTAGCTTAAAAAATTTTATTGATAACATTAAAAATTAAACAATTTATTAATTAATCGATTAAAAAAGGTAGTTAGTTTTTATAAACTAAACAAAATTAATTAATTTTTGTTTACCAGGCTTCTTTTTTAATTAAAATTTTAAATTTTCAATTAGCAAAAAAATACTTTTCAATCGTTTTTTTAAATTTTTAAATTTATTTAATTTTTAGTTAATTTTACAAAATGTAATACCTATAAAATAAAAAACAAATGGCATAAATAATTGGTCATGCCAACTAGATCGCACCCTTATTTAATTAGACGTTGTACATCTTCGCATCTTCCAAAAGTAACAACCAACAACAATGTCCATGCAATTTAAGGATTAAAGGACAATGGCTCTTCAGTCTCTAAACACTCGTGTTGAATCGGGAGCATGCGTCTCCTTGGAAGTTCATAAGAAACACCGTATATATTAGTGACCGTCCTACACAGCGATGTCGGCCAAAATTGTGAACTGTAAGTTAAAGACGGCAGTGACCTTTTGTCTCCGTAAACTGTAGTTATGTATTGGACCTTTCACGTATGGCATGAAGTAAAATTGTAAAGTAGATTCAAGAGTGACCGACATATTAATAAGATTATATAATTCGTTGAAATTGACGTGTAAACTATGAGGTTTCATAAATAACAAGGAGGCAACATGTGACATAGATCAATGCAGACTGACGTAGCTAAATTTTCTGTGAATACAGTTTGGCACCATGTGTATATTATACAGGACAGATCCTCCATCCTTAAATTTGTATACTAATCATGTCTTATTAGATCTAAACCATTTATTTATATAAATTCTATATGGTTCAGTCGAATTTTGCTGAACAAGAATTTCGTTGTTCTGATCCATTATTCTGAGTGGTTTTGGATGATGATAATAGTATGAGGTGTGCGTCTCAATGCAATAAAACCCTGAAGTCGGGGGTTCGAGTAACGCACTCAACCTCCTCCACATCCACAGAGATTGAGCCACCTCAGGAACAATACTTGGCTGGTAAGATACCCAACCCAAATCACTATATAAATAGATGACTTAAATCTAATAAGATAATATTAATACATAAATTTAGAGATTGAGGATTTCATGCCATATTATATGTGTGGTTTTATATGTTGGAGAACAGAATCGCCGTCTGTCAAATTGTGCAACAAAAGTACAACTGTTGTACCATGTAATTTCTTCAATCATAGAGGACTCTTGCTGTTCGCGCGCTAGTATTTCTGTTACTACTCTTTTTTTATTATTATTTATATCTATTATTATTAATATATTTTATTTTTTAATTTAATTTTTTTGTGTGGATCTCAACAAAAACTTTTTTATCAGTTAAGAGTAAGACTGAGTACTTATAAATCTTCCCAATCCCCGTGACCAAATTGTTGATGACGCATAATTGTTAATTTTCAAGTAAAAGATATAAGTTTCTATTGTGGTTTAAATTTTTTCCTAAATTTTATTTTTTATATAATTTTTAATTTTAAAAATATTTTGTTTTATATTTCAATTAAAAATAAATTTAAAATACATGTAACATAAATGAACTAATTAATTTTTTAAATTTCAAAAATTATCAAAGAGATATATATTTGGAATAAATGTATTATAGTTCCTAAGTTAGAATATGAGATTATGGAAAATAAATAAAGCATAGCCCATTGAATGATAAGGCACAGATAGAAATAGAATATTCCATTTAATTATTTACTCTTCGGAATAAATATTATTAAAGATGAAGAACTTCAACATTTTGACTTGAGATACATACACAAATGGGATTGGGAGGAATCTGGGGCCTAGCACATTTAATTGCATGTCTCTGAGCAAATAGATTGGTAGGCAGCAAAGTGGAGCATCTTAATGAACATGTGACTGGTCTTTTGGTAGAGATCTTTAGGCATTTTGTGCAAATTTGTCTACAGTATGAATCTTATTACGTACCAAAGATTAACATGAAATGATTAAAAATCAAAAGTAATATAGAATACCTGATTTCGGTTCCTTCTTTAATTCTGATGTCAATTCCAAGTTCAAAATGATCAAGAATCTTCTGAGACTTTTTCGAAAAGTGTTTCTTGACACGTGATTTAGGTCTTTTTACAGTTTTCTCAATATGTAAACTCTTATAACAGGCTAAAGATTTATAATATTTACGATTGATAAAAGCAACTACATGAAACCTTAAACTATATATAGCTTTCATATCGGATTTTTTTCATCACAAGGCCGATATGAGTTTGGTAAACACTAATTGAGATTTATTTTTTACCTAGACTTCGACCTATTAATTTAGATTATTTATTGGGTCACTTTATTATCTTTATTTGAATCAAATTACGTAACTTAACCAATAATTTATTTAAAAACTAAAAAATGCAATTAATAGTTGTCCAACTTTATGAGAAAGGACAAAATTATCCAACATCCAAATCCAATCCTTGCTATATGATCAAAGGCAACCTTAAATTTGGACCGTAAAATGATATGATTTTAATAATTATAATTAAATGTCATAATTATAATTAAATAAAATTAATTTAGCCGGTCTTAAATTTAAGATTAATTAAAATTAATTAAAAATCGGTCATAGCATAGATTAAGTACAATAAACTACAAACAGAACTTCAGACACAACTGGATTCAGATACAATAGCTGGCCATTATCTGGGGATTCCTTACGCCAATGCAGCAGGTATGTTACCAAGTATTAGAGTTCGACAGGTCATTTGTTTCCTAAAAACCTTTAAATTAGTAGATGCGTAAAAGATGAACTCTACCGATTGGACCACCCTCTCGAAGGGCGGCTTTGATATTTCCCCATGAAGGAGAGAACACCATACCTACCTAGAACCAGAAAAAATGTCGGAGGATCACACGTTATGTTATATATATCATATTAAGTTCCAACTTTTAGCCTATATTTTCCTATTCCAAATAGACATTTGTACCGAACAAGATAGACATGCCTGAATACGAAATGTACCAAATAAGTTACTTTGTAAATTCGAAGACAGAATATATGCAACTTAAAAGAGCTTTACAAATGGGTGTGGTGTGTTAGTGTCTCCCTCGTTTTGGACCATTAACTTGTTCCACTCTCTCTTTATCACAGCAACTTGAGCATCTTACAAGAAGGACAATAGCTCTTCCTCTTCCCCATGCCATTGCCCCACCCTAGCTACTTGTGATAAAGAAAGCAATACATTGAATAGTGTTTTTCATATCAAAAAGAGGGTAGAACAAGAATCATCATCATTACAAGCGAGACACTCTTGGACTAAAAGCCTAGAAGAGGAAGAGGAAATAGTAATAGATAATTATATTGACACTAAAGGAGACCCAAGAGCATCTCCTCCATAACTGTTAGATGATTAGACCCACCTATTTGTGTCCACCCATGCTTTTTGGTGGTGGAGTTTTGGTTACTCTTTTCTTGTCATCAACGAGATTCTTGAATATCAGCATGGGAAATGAATAAATACGGTGAAATGGAAAGGAAACTAATGGCTTCAAAGTCACCTCCATTGTCTTTTCTTATGAAACAGTCTTTGTTGGATGCTCTAAAATCAGCTACAGCCGCAAAACTGTAAGAATGTGGACAGTACATGAAATCCCACTAAGCAAGTGGCCTGTCTTTCAACGAAGACCCTCCCTTTTTATCATTTTGGGGGGTATAAATTTATCTGACCAGTGAAGGTCGGCGCTGGGCTCCAGCAGATTTTGTAATAGGCATTGTTGGTTGAAGTTCTTGCTCATCCACCATCTCATCTTCCATTCCCTTAGAAACTATTGCAATAAGTGTGTCTTTTCACAGGCTTATGTGTTCATGTTGAACTAAAAACAGTTTTAAAATAAGTTGTATCGATTATACTGATTAGTATAGATGTATTTGTTAGCTTTGATCTTAACAATTTTGAAAAGGATGAATCAATTTGTTTGTATGTGAACTAAGAAAACACGTGTCCTGAGCTCTCACCACACTTGACTAGTCTTACGTAGCTCTCTACCTGCTCCACGTGCCTGGAAACCATGTCTAAACACAAAAACTGAAGCATGATTCAGGTCAGGACAAATTTCTTTGGGAAGAGGCAACCTAGCAGGACCACTTATTAGGGCCAAGTCCATCATTCAATGCAATTTACAATTCCACTTTGATGATGGGGGCAAGTAGGTAAAGCCAAAATCAAATACAAATGCGACCACAAAACAAAACAAGAAGTCTCTTCCCTTTTGTTAACTCTAAAGGACATATTACATTTAGGAGTCTTCGCATCTTTAAACTTAGTCTGTCTTGAGACACCAATAACGTGAAAGGTCAAGAAATTATTCAATAAATAAACATAAACTAATGGAGTCACTTAGCTACCGCTTGGATTAATTAATTATGAGCAGCTAGTTAGTCACTAATCAATAATTGCAACATATAAGGAGTCAACAAATGCCAACCACTGATGTTTTCCCAACTGGAGAGAAGTCCCTCACGTAAAGTATGCTAGTATCCCTATTAAATAGAATTATAAAAATATTATTCAAATATTTGAAGTTATTATAAAAAGTATAAATATTTATTAACTTTGCTAACTTGGATTTCCGGATAATTATAATATTTTTTATTTAGAAAAAATTGTTTATTAATTATAATCAATAATAATTAAAAAGCCTTTTCCTATCTGTAATATATCAAAGAAAAGAACTCACTACATGTGGGTTCAGAAATGTAGAGGTTGGAATTAGGGATGACAATAGGTACGGTTCAGTTCGGATTTTACTCTACCCATATCCATATCCATTTTTTATGACTCAACCCATATCCATATCCATATCCATCGGTTTTTACGAT
>JANZLX010000008.1:1201267-1223483 GCA_025531955.1 Erythroxylum orinocense | reverse complement strand
AGAGTTAATAAAAAACGAGTAGAATATGGGTATCCATGGTTCGGGTTTTACTCTACCCATATCCATATCCATTTTTTATAACTCAACCCATATCCATATCCATATCCATCGGTTTTTACGATTTACTACCCATATCCAAATCTATTGGGTAAGGTAGTGCGAATATGGATCGGGTTGAAAACCCATTGCCATCCCTACTTGAATAGATTGACAGAGGCAATCCAAAAGAACAAGGCCTTGGGCTTCCAAGGGAAAAGCCTCAGTTCAAATAATAAATTAACATTTATTTTGCAATAAATAAAAACATTAAAGATAAAGAATATCAGTCTGACGCAGCAAGTTCAAAGCCCAAGGGATCAAAACAAGCCATCAATTTGGAAATTGTATTTCATTCCTTTTGAAGATTTTGATTCCAAATTAACTATAACAATCCAATCCAGGGAACACTTCCCCAAGCTACAAAAGGCACGTATATCCGCTATAATAATGGACAATGTGTGATACCTTGACGCTTCTATTACAGCAAGCAATCACATATTCTAACATTACCAGCTCTGATGGAAAGCACCGGATGTTAGCATCTCAAGCTCCTGGAGTCGCTGAAGTTGCTAAAAATAAGAAAACTAAATGAACAGCTGAACGTACTAAGACTGTAATAACTAATCTTTAGTTTAAAATTGGAGAAATATGCTTGTCATCACTTGCAGCCATGAAACAAAACATATTTGTCTTGTTCCAATGTTGCATGAAACGTGGGAAATTCCTTCGGGAAGAATAAATAAGAAACAATCAAGAATAACAAGCCAAGATGATGATTAGTACCTTTGGCAGGAGGTTCATCTTGAGGCTTCATTGCTGGGAAGAGGAGCACCTCCTGTTCACAAAAAGATTAAAATGATGAATAGATGTAGAAAGTGGCTTCGCTGGTATGCTGACAAAAGATGTAGATGGACAGTCTATAGCAGAAACCTTGATATTTTGAGAATCAGTTAACATCATAGCTAATCTGTCGATACCCATTCCCCAACCAGCAGTTGGAGGCAGCCCATACTCAAGAGCTGTACAAAATGTTTCATCTAAAGCCATCGCTTCATCATCACCTGATTGTCGATCCTAGTGACAGAATAAATCACATTCAGAGCACTTTCCAAACATGTAAAATCTGAAAGCTTTTTAGTGATGATAGGTACCTTGAGTTGTTCTGCAAATCGCTGGCGTTGTACCACAGGATCATTTAGTTCGGTGTATGCATTCAATAACTAAGATATAATTAGAAAATTTAGTAAAGGTCAGTAAAACTTAAGAGAATTCAACTGACAAGCGAAGAAGAGCAAAAATCTTCTGGTCAAGAGGAAATACTTCGCGTTTGTTGACAAATAGCTCAAAACGTTCAGTCAAGCCTGGCTTCGACCTATGCCACTTAGCCAAAGGACTCATAATCTCAGGATGGTTGATCATAAAAGTAGGGTTTACGCAAGTCTCCTCCAAAAAGTGTCCCACCAACTGCAAACATGGGGGTGACAAAAACCACAATTTAAGAACAAAAATTTGTTCACTACAAGCCTCAGCATTACATGGGCCAGGTCTAAACCAATTCATCAAGGAAGTAACTGAATATGGCACATCTTGACAAAATTAGAAGTCAGATAATTTGCTCAATTTTTGCAACTTGACAATAATTACAAACGGATTGCAAAAACTTGAAAAAAAAAAAGATGAGAAAATTAACCTTGTCCAGTAGGCGTGCTGTTGTTTGAGGAGGGGGACATTTGACCTCAAAGCTCTCACATGCAGCCATGAGATACTTATTAGCCTCATCACTAGACAGGTCCTTTGGTATGTTAAGGTTGGCCACCTTCTCCAACTCATCTATCATGTCAATTCTCCTGCAGCAATTAAACCAACACTTGGATTATCCCAAGTCTATACTTCCACAGCAATCTCTACAGACCAGGGTAACAAGTAACAGACCTAAAGGGGGGTGTAAAATCTATCTCAATTGGGTCCTTATCTAGCCCATTTGAATGATATTTAATTATGTAGCCTCCTGTCAGTTTCTTGATCATTCCTATTTTGGATAAATCAAGTTAGATGACAATGATACAAAATAGCAAGCAGGTAAATAAATTGCATATAAACTAAAGATATTCATCAGGCAACTGCGAAAAATTAAATCTCACCACTCAGCAGTTCTTCTGTTAGATTCATCAAATCATTGTAGTCTGCAAAAGCCATGTAGAACTCACAGGTTGTAAATTCAGGGTTGTGTGTCAAATCTATACCCTCGTTTCTGAATTGTTTTCCTATCTCATACACTCTGTCAAGTCCACCTACAACAAGCTCCTTAAGAAAGAGTTCAGGTGCAATTCTCATGTACAGCCTCATGTTCAATTCATTGTGATGAGTGACAAAAGGACGGGCGGCAGCTCCACCAGCAATCATGTTCATCATAGGCGTTTCAACCTGAAGACAGAATTGTATTGACAAGATTAGTTAGAAAGAAATCATTAACAGGCACAGTATACATGGGAATAAAATATAGCACAGCTATTTAGACATCCAAAAAGATGATTGACCTCCAAAAAATCAAGATTGTCAAGAAAGCTTCTTATGTATGTTATGATCTTTGACCTTGTCTTGAATATCTGCCGAACCTCCAAGTTCAACAACAAATCCAGATACCGTTGACGATAGCGAGTTTCCTGGAACCCAAAAGGAATAAAAAGAATGAATGTATAAATCCTCAAGACTAGTAGGGGAAATAGACAAGCAACAAAATAAGTTGACGCATTCGTCTTCTAGTACCCAGGGACAAAAGTGCAAAGCCATCCAAAATCATTTTCTTTGAAGTAAAACAAGGGGAATCATAACAGGACACACTTATTTCGAGGAATCACTGCCCAAAGATGAACTAAAGTATAATCACACAAGATGAGCATAAAATTATGTAGCTAATCCAATAAGACATATCTTAATATTGACATGGGCTTCTCTTTGTAGGAAAAATACCTGGTCTCTGAGTACATACGTTTCTGGATTCCTGGTGCATCCTGGTAACCAAGTTTCAATTTTCTGTACAACCCCATTGTGCCAAAAATAGTATCAACCAATATAAGCTGATCAATAAGAAACATTTTCCACATTCAAACTTACATTATCTGAGACAGCAGCTTTTGCCTTGGCATCATATGTAGACAATGAGATAAAACCATGAAAGACGTGGGGAAAATGCTTAGCTCCCCCCTTTTGGTTTTACCTGGAGTAAAGAAACAGAAACAATACAATCATCAGTGTTACTATAAGGAAAAACTATTGATAGATTATTTCCTGAAAAAGAAATAGAGATAATTTGTACATTGCATGTCCCACAAACAAAGTCAAGTTTATCCAGAACCAGTAAGTGCAGCAAATTATTTAGAATTTGTAATGGAACAAACCTGGAAATCCAGTAATGCCAACAATATCACCACGTTTCACGTGGGTGTGGAATCTTGAAAATTCAGCTTCTTCCATTCCAGATTTGCTGAAGTATAGCAATAAACAAAAAGTCACCTAGTTAATCCAAGAATGAAAAAGAAAACAAAGAGGAGAGAAAAAGAGTAAAGAAGGGTATAGTAGCAGACACAGAATTTTATTTGTTAAAGTTCTTGTCTATAGACATTCAAAGATTTAAAGGCAAAAACCAAATTAAGTTGATAGTTTACTGAGAACTGGAAAAAGTAATATCATAATTCATAATGACAAATGAAACTTTACACTATCAACAGCTCTTAACTGTATTAATTAACTCAAGTTTCTAACAAGTGTACCATCCTGAAGATTGAAACGTCAGCACTCTAATTGACCAAGATGGAAAACTGAAACAAACTTAACTTACCAAAGACTCAAGCCTTAGAGAGTTATTAGTGTTAAGAATTGTAACTAATTATTTATTCATATAATATTGTGCCTAGTGTATAACAACCTCCTGGACATGTGTATGGTGTATATACATTCTGTTGTAACCAATTACTGTATAAATACAAATGTTAAGCTCGTCAATTTGCTTCTTCCAATATATCTTGCTTTTTCATTCTTGATTTTTCTTAACTATTAGATATCTGGAAAAAATCATTTTGCTTCAGTTTGTAGCTTAATTCCATTGGTTTCAAAATGTAACATCCAGGATCTGTAATAATAAGACCAACCAGAAAAGAAATTAATAACAGTGAAGTAAAACTAGATATACCTTGCATCAGCCATGACTTGGACTTTAGCGCCACCACCATGCAAATCATAAAAGAAAAGCTTCGAGGAAGAAGATCGTTTGCTCATGATTCGACCTTGAAGATTAAAAGAATATACACAGTTTAACAAAAGGAAAGATGCTAGCAACAAAACATAAAGCCATATTGATTGAATCGTCTATGTTATAGTACCAGCCAATGACACAGTTCTCTCCACAAGATGCTCTCCATTGCTTAAGGATCCATATTCCCCAATGAATTCAACAACAGACATTGTAACATGAAACTTGTGTGGATATGGACTTTTCCCTTCCTCCTTCAGAGCAGCAAGATATTTCAGTCTATTCTCAAAGTATTGCTGCAACAAAGCCAAAATGAGTGTTGAAATGAAATCCCAAATCACACTGAATCAAAAACTTTGATCCTTCACATCATCAAATAAAAGGCTCTTATAGAAACAAAGGACAGAATTATACCGTGGGATCCATCTCATCATCATCAGCTGCTGCAGATTTCTGACCCTGAGAACCAGCCTTGGCAGTGGCCTAAAGAAAGAGCCAAAAATTGTAACATAATTAGTGATATAGGGCAAATGGAGAACATTCCAACAACTTGATGAAACATATATAAATTGTAAAACGAGTTGCTGGAAATTTTATTGTGTTGGAATTAATGAATTTAGGGATAGAATTATCGAGATAAGGAATTAACAAAAGCATAGATCTAATAATTACACGTAGAATTTGTATCATGAAGTAAGAATCACACCTAAAATTTGAAGCGAACAAAATTAAAGGAGTCATACCATTCCAGAAATCACTTCTAGAACTCATGGATATCTAAGAATCACTCCTAGAAAGCACATTGTCCCACTAGAAAATTGGTCTATTCTTGTTCCTTGAAAGATTGAAACACGTATATATAGCAAAAGTCTTTAAACCCTTAACCTAACGAAATAGGGATCTTAACTAAAATTTCCAAAATTGCCAAGTAAACAAAAATAACAGAAACTGACTTATTTTAAATCCTGTTCTCATCACGTTACTGTTCTTATGAACATTCATAGTGACACAAAAGAAATTCCCCTCCCCATCATTTGGCAATTCAGAGCACAGTTAAACAAAATATAATTTCCCAAATAGTACAATCTGGGGAAATTTTCATGTTGGTTAAAAGAACAAACTTTAAGATAAGTAACCACTAAAAAAAGCAACTAAGCCCACATTTCTTTTGGTACTCCGCAAGCCAATTCCAAAACACACAAAAGTTAAGATCTTCAGTGACCAATTAGAAACATGCAAGGACATAAGATAAGCATCGGTGCCCATTATAAGTTGGCGTCATTAAAACGAAAAAAGTGCACCTGCTTGGCTTTCTCCTCCTCCTTGCGCCGCCTTTCTTCTTCCTTCTGCTTGTTCTTCAGTTCCTTTTTGCGCGCACTGCCCACACACACGTAAAGAAAAGGTTAAATGCAGTCAAAACCAGGACAAATGTAGCTGAAGTTGATTGTAAGAGTATCAGTTTTAGGCGCAGTGCAAAGTACAGAGATAAAACTCACTTCTTGCTGATAGTGTCGGCGGAAGCAGGAGAATCGGAGTCCATAGCTAAGCTCGAGACTGCTTTGGCTGTCTCGTCGACGGAGCCTTCCATGTCTTTGGTTTCCTTAACTGAGAGCCGCCACTTTCACTAGGGCTTTTCTGGTGAAATAGGAAATGTGAATTGAGTGAGTGCAAACTCCGTTGCTTGTAACTTATGTCCAAAATGCAAAAGAATAAAAATAAAAAATAAGAAGCGTAATAATTAGTAATTAGCGACGAGAATAGACCGAGGCCGGGCCTAAGCAAGTGCCCACCCTGACATCTTGTGATAAGTCCTGGATCTAGTTTTAGGCCTGAATGTGCCCGAGGCAACTGGGCTCGAGGCACTCTAAGCCTAAACTTAAACTTAGAAATTTATTATTTTTATTTAATTAAAAAATAAAAAATGATTATTTTTTTTTCAAAACAACGCCATTTTTTACAATAATTATCGAGTCCCGGTATAGCTCAAGTTTAGTTCGAGGCCTCGTCAACTATCATCTCTAATAATAACCTTAATTAGGGTATAAATTTCCAATTACATGAATAAGGATTAGTGAGAAATAGGCTTGAAATGGCAGGCCAAAATTTTTCACTTGTCCTTATTGAATTCCAATCCGAAATTTAGGTTTCAAACCAATTTTAAGGTTAAGCAAGAATGGTAAAATGATTTCAGCCTAGTTCATTATGAAATTCAAGTTCTGATAAGAATAGCAAAATTAGTTCGTCCAAACTCATCTTAAAATAAATTGATTAGTTTTAGTTTAACTCAATTTTGAGTCCGAGGAGCTAAGAGTCAACATGACACCCAATCTAAACTCTACCTTAAAATGGTATTATTTTAGATAGTCTAACTGTCTAAGTAAACTCAGCCCTGTTAAAGGCAAAAATAACACGATCCAATTAGATTTAAGCAACGATCAAGGGGTAATTTGGGTTCTTGTGCACTCAAGATTGATATAGCCAAAGCTTATGACCGAGTTAGCTGGGACTATTTGTTTGCTATGTTGACAACCTGATTTTTCTGCTGTTTGGGTTCAATGGATGAGAATGTGTATCTCTAACATTAGCTATCTGATTTTCGTCAATGAAACAGAGGTGGACCCTATTGTCCCGAGTCGGGGGCTACGACAAGGGGATCCTATCTCCTCCTATTTGTTTCTGATTGTCGCAGAGGGCCTTTCTCTTCTGCTGAAAGATGGTGAAAGGCGTGGGGTGATTCATGGCTGTCGGGCAAAGTTAGGTTGTCCTCGGATCTCACATCTTTTCTTTGCTGATGACTCCCTCCTCTTTTTTAATGGTACGATCTCCGAAGCTACTCACATTCAGCGCATTTTGGGCGTTTATGAAATCGCTTCGGGTCAGTCCATCAAGTATGGTAAGTTCGGTATTCTTTTTAGCCCATGTATTGCCCCAAATGTTCAACAGGCCATTTCAGATTTACTTGGAGTGCACTTACCTTTGGGTCACAGTCATTATTTGGGCTTACCTTTTTTAATCGGCCGGAGCAAGCGGCAGATTTTCTCATTCCTCATGGACAGGATTTGGAAGCGTCTCAACAATTGGAACAACCGTTTTTAGTCACGGGCAGGTAGGGAGGTCTTAATCAAGGCTGTCATTCAGGCTATCCCTAATTATTGCATGAATGTCTTTCTTATCCTTGCTATTACTTGTTTTGAGCTCCAAGTTCTGATGAATAAATTTTGGTGGGGAGGATGCCGGGAAGGCAGTAGGGGTTACAATTGATTGTCATGGAATCGTATGTGTTGTGCGAAGTCGATGGGAGGTATAGGCTTTCGAGACCTCCGGTATTTTAACACTGCTCTTTTGGGGAAACAAGGGTGGAGACTTATTGTTGACAATAACACTCTTTCATATAGGTTCTCAAAGCTAAATATTTCCCTCGGGGGGACTTTTTGACAGCTCAGTTGGGTACCAACTATAGCTTAGTCTGAAAAAGTGTATTATTTGCTCAAAGAGTGTTGTTAAGGGGGGTAAGGTGGAGGGTCGGGGACGGTCAAAGTATCTTTGTTAATAGGGATCCCTGGATTCCCAAGGTTGGTGGATTCCATCCAGACGACGGCCCTATGGCCATTCATGATGCTATGCGTGTATGTGATTTATTCATCCCTGGAGAGAGGCAGTGGGACCCTGCAAAGTTGCTGTCATATTTTAGTACTGATGACATGTATGCTATTCTAGGTATCCCCTTGAGCATTAGCCCCACACCGGATAAGCTTATTTGGACTTGTGACAGAAGAGGGATTTACTCAGTAAAAACTGCTTATTATGAGGCGCTTGCGGATTTGGGAGACCATGGGCAACGGGTGCAAGGCTGTGTATGGAAGCAAATCTGGTCCCTTGATGTACCTCCGAAAGTACACGACTTCCTATGGCGGTGTTGCCGTGGCTTGTTACCCACTAAAGATAATCTGCAACACCGAGGGGTGAACGTTGACTTGCATTGCTTATTTTGCTATGAACATGAATCCATAAAGCATGTGTTCCTTGAATGTCCTATGGCTAAGGAGTTATGGCGGTTAGCGGGCTTGGTTTTAATGTCCTCTTTGTTCTCTTTTCAGGATTTTTTTGCCTATGTCCTTGAGACAGCAGGAAGGGATCATGCTGCTAGAATCGGCATTCAGGCATGGAAGTTATGGTTGGCACGAAATGACACACTATGGCACGATAAACGAGTTACACCTCGCCATATTCATACTCAAGCTAATTCTTACTATTCAGACTTCAAGGAGTTGTTGCTTGTAGGCACTTCCCTGACTGTTGCTCCCCCGCTACCATTGTGTTTTCGGTCGGCAGCCGTTATAACGTCGTCCTCTCAATGGTTAGCTTTCATTGATGGCTCGAGCTTTGCAGATGTGGGCCGTCTTGGGTTTGGCATTCTATTTGAAGACGGAGAAGGCTCCTTTTCATTAGCACTTTCGGGCTACGAGGAAGGCAATGGAGGTCCTGCGATGGCGGAGGCGCTTGCTCTTCGGCAGTGTTAGTTATTTGCTCGTGATGACATGTTATGAGCAGGTTCTATCTTTACTGATAGTCAACTTCTTATCCATGCTTTGAACTCCAAGTCTTTGGATTTTTTTTTCTATTTTGGTCTTGTAATTTCGGACTGTAAGGATATTTTATGCACTAAGGACAATATCTTTGTTTCTTGGATTAGGCGTTCAGGGAATAGGGGTGCCCACTCTCTTACTCGGGCATCTGTTCTCTATAGTTGCTTGCAAGTGTGGGTCGATATGCCTGACTGTATCTTGGATCATTATTCCTCGAGATAATAGCTATTCTCTCTTTTCAATAAAAAAATAGATTTAATTGGCCCAATTTGAGTTAATCAGACTCAAATTTGGGCTATTAAATTTAAAGTTTGAATTTTTATATAAAATAGTATTATTTTTATTTTTAATAAAAATTTTAAATTTAATTAAACTCATTCAAGTTTATATTATCCAGCTCAATTAGACTGTAATGGCTTGGAACCTTAGGCTAAAACCCTGAAAAAGGGCAACCATGTCAACCTGAACCAAAAGTTTACGAAAAAAGCAATATTATTTTAAACAATGTGAATAAACTCAAGACCAGGCTTTGAACGCATGGTTCAATTCTAATCAAGTTTTAGGCAGACAGTGCGTCACGTTGATGAATCATTACCATCTTTTAACCTTTAAATGTTGCAGTCCGATGGCCCCTTATTTTTGGTACTGCGTGCTACGTGCTGGTTCTTTTGGTTTTAGAAAAACAAGTCTCTATTCAATCCGTAGTTTGTGTGGCCGACCTCACCCGCTCATATCATTATGGATCATACGTATCGGATCCACCACGTAGAGATTTGACACAACCGAGTATTCCCGAGACGACATCCCCGACAGGAGCACCTCATTGGATGGAGCAAACTAAGTCCAAGTTGGGTGAAATTAAACATTGACGGGACTTGTAAACGTTCCACCTTTTCAGCCACAGCGGGAGGCCTTGTTCGTGATAGCTCGGGTGCTTGGCTAGGCGAGTTTGTTCATAACATTGGATGGTGCTCTTCAGTTTCTGTAGAACTTTGGGGCGTCCTTTTTGGACTGAGCTTGGCGTGGGACCTAGGCTATCGCAAGATTGAACTCGAGTTAGACTCTCAGATTGTGTTGCAGCTTCTGTCGAACTCCGCTAACCGCACCACGTCGCAAAATCCTCTCATCATGGGCACTAATGGATTGCTTAATCGCAATTAGGTCATAATCCCTTGTCATACCTACCGCGAAAGAAATCGATGTACAGACTGACTCGTAAACTTTGTTGTTAATTTTGACAGAGGAGTTACCACTTTTGTATTTGCACCATCCTCGATCCCCGTAGATGATATTATTGAGATTAGCCTCCCCCGCTTTGTATTGTAAACTATTGTGTCTGTTCTTTTTAATCCAAAAAAAAAAAAGTTGCAGACCGAAATTTTTTAAAACTAAATCAAACTCAAAAGTTGTATCAAATCAAACTCCACTCATTAATTTCAAATTGCATAGGGACTCGTTTGCCAATTCCTTTTATTTGATTTTGTTGCCACTTGATTTTGAGAATAGTTTAGCACTCTTTAGCTTTAGCTTTCTCGAGGTTTAATTTAGCATTATAATTCTTAAGCAATAAAGCAACAAGAACTGTCACACAGCCTTAGGCACATCTTCTAAGTTTCAACTGTTCAATATAATCCAGAAAAAAAAAAAAGCTTTAGTTGAAGCATCATCTTGAATTGTCCATGTTTCAGAGCAATCACCAAAGTTCCTGATGCTCTATGCCTCATCTCACAAATGGTACCAGCAAGTACTCTGCATAAAATAGCTGCGAAAAGGAACAAGACATTGCTTACATAGCAGCTCACACAGACATGAATCTAATCACAGACTACAATACTGAGAAGACAAGTTTTATGGGGTAGGCACAGAGTCACTGACTAGTTACTTGCCTACTTGCCTGAACCATTTGCTTCGTGTATGTAAAATGCAAGAGTGGTGTTTGGATTGCACAGGCTGACAAGCTCCATGCCAAGAGCATCGAACCATCAGCCTGCGCTCCCTTCTGATCGGTGCCCGGTTGTCCCGTGCAAGCCGGGATGAGATAGGGAGTTCAGGATAAAGCATATATAGAACTGGATCTTACTCCAGCAAGTTCTCATTTTTTGGGGAAAATTACTCAAGCAAGTTAAAAGAACCAAAATGAGCCAAATTCAGACCACCCTGAACCAACTCCTATCATATTATTGTCATCGTTCTAAAATCTCTCCCAATACATCAGAAATGCCTAGATGTTTGAACAAATCAAGACAAGGAACAAAGTGCCTTAGCGAAGGCTTGACTACATGCAAAATTGTCTGTTCAGTCCATATCTTATGAATTGCTTTATTCGAGTTGAGATGAACAGATTTTTGCTAGTTGTCAATTCTGGGTGTTCACTGGAAGGTTTAAACGGCTAAACAATGACAGGCAATTACCTTCCAGATAAACATGTAGCAGGAAGTTATTGCAGCTTTCTTCTTCAAATCAACAGATTTGGCATGGTTCCACAGTGTAGAGCCCAAGAGGACATGACCAAGAACCTGAAATATCAAACATAAAAAGACGTATCACAGAAATCTATTAAATTATCCACACTGTTTCCTACTGACCATTTTTAGATGCTCGGAGTAAGTATAATTTTCAACCAGCTACTTTAGAACTTTTACATTAAAATTTAACTTCTGTTAATATAATAAACCTAGTCAGACAACGGGGCTCTCTAATGCTAATGAGCCTTTGGCTCAGGGATTCCAAAGGCATCTTCATCTCCAAAATAAATTATAATCAATAGGAGTATTTGGCTTCTCATAGTGAAATGGCGTTAAAACGCAGCTGGGTACACTGTACATATAAGTGGTAGATCATTTCTAGAACTACATGTCCAAAGTAGAAGGAATATCAGAAACTGAATTCATATGCATATAAAACATAAATCTTTCTGGAAAATGAAGAGATTTATGGTGTATGATTAAGTGAACGCCAACAATTCAGCTGATGGTGAAGCAATTCCCTTCAGTTTTCAGATGGTTTTAGAACTAAATACAGTCAAATGTATATAAAAAAATGCATTGACAGAAATCAGGTTACCGTGATCCATTTGCTCCAGTTGCAGGAAGATGTTAGTCCAACTAAAACAGCAACACCATATGCAACTTCAAGCAATGCAATACAGGTCCAAAATACCTGAGCAAGATCAGTTAGGCACAAAACAAGGGAACTTACTCCTCTAGCAAGAGAAAATGCATAAGTCATATGCTAACCCGCTTCTGGCCCAGACTCACTGTAAAGGTTTGTATGCCAAATATCTTGTCTCCTTCCATATCAGGTATATCCTGCATGTAATCCGCTTTGAATTCAGGGACCAATATACAGTGGATATGTTACCAATTTCCTCCCTTTAGGACCTGTCGTTATACTTATCAGATGAAACTTATTTTATATGAATTGCTAATAATCATTACCTTAAATAAGGCTATTACAACTGAAAAGAAGCTCATGAATGCAGTTGCAAAAATTAGAGGCTTTGAAAAGGTAGCAGGTCTTCCGTACACATGGCTCTGGAGATTGTCAAGAGAAGAATTTAAGCACTTTATTCCAACAGAAGCAAATAGCATCTGTCAGGCAATCCAATGAACCTCGATTATAAAGAGATTTGTGTTCCCGTGTTTTCCAGACACCATTTTAGGTGTCAAAAATACTTCATTAACATCAAAGGACCTGGAAAATTATTTATAAGTTGTATGCACTTAACTGGTGTGCCGCAATAGAATTCCGACGATTTAGGTGCTGACGTCCAAACAAAAGCCATCCATATTTTTCTTTCCCAAAATCAATGCTAATATTGCCTTCAGGATTTAATTTTTGCTAATATTTAAATATATAATAACAAAAGATTTGGAAAGCAAACAAGTACCTGCATATGCAGAAAAAAGGCAAGTTGAACAATCACTGCCCTAACAGCAAGAATGCACATTGCTGCAACAACTGCAAACCTTTTCCATCTCAGAAGTGGCAACTGAACATTTGCAACATGTAAAGCCCATGAGTTAGAAAACCATGTATGATCATGTTAGCATTTAGATTTAAATGAACAGGTTCAAAATAAAGAAAATAAGTAGAGTGGGCGTAAAGACAGGAAACCTACTCTGCTGCATTAGAGGCTAGGAGCGTACAACATGTAAAACTAATTTTCAAAACAGAGTCACTACAGATGAGTGTAATCCTTTGATTATTTTAATAAGAAGTCAATTGCTTAAAAAGAGAAGCTAGTCAAACTGCATTACAAAATAGATAACATAAGGCAGTCTATCTACTGTACTGTGTTTTGCACAACCACTTGAGAATATGGAAATTTTCATGTTGTACGAAACTCAACTTACGTTCATTGAATATGCCGTTCCAAGAACAAAACTGATGAAAAGAGCCCAAAGTAATGGCCACGATCTAACAATCCATCCAAGCCAAAAACTCTGTACAGATGAGGAACAACTTAGTAAAATTCTTTGTGAATCTCATATACAGATGTGACAACAGATTAAATTTCATGAATGTTGGTCAGTATACAGGACCATCTTATCAAACTTGCTAAGTTCTGTGCATTATTCAACATTTAGTGGTCATATTTAACTTGGAGAAATAAAATACAGAAAATAACATTTAGTAGTGCTTTGCTTCTATAGTTAGAAAAGGCTGTTTAGATGCTCCCAGGTAAGTAACACATTGAATGATGCTTGCAGTTTTACAGACCAAGAAGGAACAGAAGCAAATTTCGAATACCACATGCTTCATTTTCCCTTTAACTAGGACCCTAGCAAGTATCTTTACAGGTGAACTCATAACAGATGTCAGCGGCCAAATTTATCCATGTGACTGTGAACTACAGATTAAAATATTGCATCACAATCTTAAGTAGTTAATTACAGCCTAAGCTGCATACATGAATATTTACAAATTATATACCATGATGGCAAAAGATATTATAATCACGACACCAGTGCCCATGGAATATTCCCCTGATGCCAAAGGAAGATATGGCTTGTTAACCTGCAATGAGACGTAACAGAGTTCATATGAGTTTAAATTTAGCACACATAGTAATGTATCTCTTTCATATTGTTCCATTACCTTCGGAAATCCAAAATGTTTCCCCACATTTAGTTGAACGAATTATTTATCGCTTCAACAATTAGTCTAAAACATTGACATCTAAAGAAGATACCCAGAATTTGTAGTTATTGGCATGTTACAAACAGCAAAGTTACCTTGTCTATTTCAATATCTGTCAATTGATTCAGTCCAACAATGTAGATATTCATCATGAGAGCAGCAGTTAAAGCCTAAAGTACACAAAAATGACGAGTTAGCTCAACAAAAATATAAGTACTTATGGACTCTTTCAATTGACTTGGATATATGGTGCATCACCTCCAACAACCCTGTAAAAAACACTGGGGAAAAGTCTGAGAGCTTCTCAATTGCAAGGAGAGAAACTGAAAAAATGCTGAGGGCCTGTTGATAGAAAATTAGGTCAAGCTGAATAAATTCTTGATTACATGGGAAGTTTACAAGATTTTGGCAGCTGATATGCAACATAATAATGCATTAACTTATTACGAATTTACCATGAACTTAACTGTGCCTATAACTGTATGAGGCCGTGAAAATCTGTAAAAAGCATGTAATGAATGAAAAACAGATCCCTTGGGATTAAATGCACCAGGCTCTGATTCAAGGGGTTTTCTGGAAGCAGCATGTACTAAAAATTTCTCTTTGCTTTTCATCAATATCGTCTCCTTCATGCAATGCTGGTGCAACCGTGCCATACAACTTCGGTTTAAGTTGCCCCATGAAAATTCAACTGCTCCTCTACCTGTTATCAATATGATCATACTATCTTAAATTGCAGCTATATGAAAAGAAAGCAAAGACTACAGCCAAAAGCAAAATCAAACGACCTGAGAACAATTTCCGTCTGAAGCAAAATAATTAGTCATCATCCTAACAGCTAGCTTTCAGGAGACAAAAAAGCAAATAACAATGTCATCATGAAGCGAGTCATTTCACCAAATGTTCCATCAATCGATTTAATTCCCCAAAATAACAATATATTGATGATTTTACTATCTGGCCTTAGAAAAGATCTCTATCTACATTGATTAGAGTCTATATAACGAGATATTAATAAGAGAATTAAGAGCTTACTTGAAGAGTGACCTAATCTGAAGTTGTCGCTCCTCCAACAACTTCCACCAACTAACACTTCCAATCATCAGATCATGAACATATAGCAGCCCCATAATAGTAATCCCGCAAGAAAATAGCAACGAAAAGACAAATCAAAATGAAATTAATGCAAGGCAAAAGCTAGAAGTAAAATACAACTAAAGTAATTTCTAAAATGCAAAAATTAGACTGAAAGAAGAAAGCAAAAGAATACCGTGAGCTACAAAGAAATGAATGAAAAGAAGAAAAAACCCAGAAACTAAATGGAGGATAAAATGCTTCAGATGCAAAGTTACAGCACTTGGCACTTCTACATGCAATGAACTGAAACAAAAAGAAAAGTCTCTTAGCACAGGTGAGTGAAGAAGAAGAAGAAACTTTGGTAATTGACCAAAGAAGTAAAGAGTCCATTTTGGTCTCTTGAATCAATAACAATTAGAAGTGAATGATGTTTAAACTATACTTCCACATGCAATGAGCTGAAGTAAAAGCAAAAAAAACGTCTTACCAGAGGTGAGAGAACAAGAAGAAAACTGGCTTGGAATTGGCCCAAGAAGCAAAGACTCCATCTTTTTTTGGCTTCTGGAATCAATAACGTTTACTTAATGAACGAAGAGGCAATAATGACAAAGATTGGTCACGTCGTGCCTTTCGCGGGGCAAAATACAGGGCTTGTGGATCCTGAGGGTGTTTAATGCTGCCAAATGGCCGCTAAAGCAGGTCAAATTGTTAGTTCTAAGTCATTTTCACGACATTTATCGGCTTCGTTGTTTATAACAAGAAACGAAAACATTTACCTAACCAAACTCAGCTCTTACTTGGAAGTTTTTCTTAGTTGCTGTAGCACTTGGCAGCAATGTACTCCGACAATTTGGCGGGCAGCCAAAGCAGGACAGGATCTAATTGTAAAGAGTCATTTCCGCGACATTTATTGGCTTCGCTGTTTATAACAAGAAATGAAAACATTTGCGCAACCAAACTAAACTCTTACTATGCAGTGTTTCTTAGGTACCACAGCAGCAGTGTACTCCGGCAATTTGGCGGGTAGTGGTAACTCTAGTTAAGACACAATTCTGACACGTACCAATGACTTCACATTAGTGAAAAGAACAGTGGAGGAGAAAATATCTCTCCGATACACATAGATACTACGCATGTCTATACATTGAGACATTACATGCATACATTGTACATGGACTGGTCCATACGAACATAAATCAAACGAATTGAGGTGGCATTTGAGATGTCGAAATTGATTAGACAAATCGCTTCAATAATTAAGAACTGCTGTGCATTATCATTTATAATATCAAGAAAGAACTCTTGGTCAATCATTCTTGACTTAGTAAATTTGAGCACATGATTTTATCATAGTAAATATTTGAACTAAGGATCGAAAGGGCTACCTCAAGAGATCAATAAAGACTATGATATGATATGACCACAATAAAAAGTCTAATCAATTTGCAAGACGATAAGCATTAGAACATTTCAACACTCGTGATACGACCACAAGAGACAGCGTAATCAATCCGTTGGGTTTTGTCAAATTAAATATAGATGGCAGTTCTCTTGGCAACCCCGGTGATGCTGAATTTGGAGGATTAATTCGTGATGAATATGGACGCTGGCTTATAGGTTTCTCTGGATATATTGGTCATGCTTCTATAATTGTAGCCGAACTGCAAGCACTTAAGCATGGTCTAATTTTGGCTTGGGACCGTAGCTACCGAAGGGTTGTTGTTGAGTCTGATTCTCAAGATGTGGTGACTCTGGTGCTGACTTCTTGCCCCCATTCTCACCCTATGTTTTTCCTAGTTGAGGACATTAGGGAGCTGCTTGCCAGAGATTGGTGTTGCTCTCTCCAACATATCTTTCGTGAAGCTAATCAATGTGCGGACTTCCTCGCTAAGCAAGGTTCCTCCACTTTGACTCGATGGTCTCTTTGGAAGCACCCAGTCCCCGGTCTACGTCTATTACTCCAGACTGATCAACGATCTATGACTTTTTTACGGCGTTAGTCCTCGCTAAATTTCTTTCTCCTTTTACACCTAAAAAAAAAAAGGCATTTCAACATTTCAACACTCATGATATGACCACAAGAAAAAGTCTAATCAATTTGCAAGACGATAAGGCGTTACAACATTTCAACACTCGTGACATTACCACGAGAAAAAGTCTAATCAATTTGTAAGACAATAAGGCATCACAACATTTCACTCATTGCTCGAAATCGAGTGGAGGATTTACAAAAAGCCCGAACCTTTACATGTTAAGCGCATCTTCAATAACGACCAACCAAACCATAACGTCTGAATAGCCTCCTCATTTGCTCATTTCTTATCTATCCTCTTCCTTTCAACATTTTTATTCGTCATCAACTCAAATTCCAAAACCCCAAACCCCAAACTCTCTCAGTCAATGCAATGGAAGGCACTCTCTTTCCCAGCAAGCCTATCGTTCCTATACCAATCACCAGACCACCGCCGCTAATCCCGCCGACTAAACCCACCTCAACGGCGCTGCTCCCACCGCCGTCAACTCCTCAGTCACCACCTTGTTCCACTGTCCAATTTGATTCTCTTCTCCAACATCTTTTGCGTTTGTCTACTTCACATAATATCAATGCCCGCAAAGTGACTGGCTCTAAATACCCTTCTCTTCGAATCTCTGCTGATTCTTCTCAAAAACAGCTCCAACCAACTCAAAATGGAAACTTGAGGAGCATTTCAGTTCTGGAGTTTGATAGTGAGAGTGAAGAGAGTGATGGGTCGTTTGAATTCTTGTCAGAGAAGGGTAAGTTCATGGTTAACTCAATTGTAGAGCAGCCTTTGCATACCTTGACTTCGTTTTTTGATCGTTCTGAAATTGAGTTGCTTCAACTTGATTTGACTGGTATATTGAAAGCACTAGACGATACTGGTAGTTGGCAGAGAGCCCTTTTATTGTTTGAATGGATTGTCATGAATTTGGGCGTGACAAATGTGAAAATTGATAACCAGGCTATAGAACTAATGATTAGAATCCTTGGTAAAGAGTCGCAACATTCTGTTGCGTCGAAGCTGTTTGATGTTATTCCTGTGGAAGAGTATTCATTGGATGTTCGAGCATATACAACTATTATTCACGCATATTCTAGTTCTGGCAAGTACATTAAAGCAGTTAGTTTATTCCAGAAAATGAAAGATTCAGGCTTGTCACCGACTCTGGTCACTTACAATGTCATGCTTGATGTTTATGGGAAGATGGGTCGGTCTTGGAACAAGATTATAGGCATCTTAGATGAGATAAAAAGTAGAGGGCTTGAGTATGACGAGTTTACTTGCAGCACTGTAATTTCTGCGTGTGGGAGAGATGGCTTGTTAAATGAAGCCAAAGAGTTCTTTGCTGGATTGAAGTCTCAAGGCTATGTCCCTGGTATTGTTACTTATAATGCCTTACTTCAAGTTTTTGGGAAGGCAGGCGTTTATTCAGAGGCCTTGAGAATCTTACAAGAAATGGAGGAGAACAATTGTTCTCCTGATGCCGTAACTTATAATGAGCTTGCGGCTGCTTATGTGAGGGCAGGCTTCTGCGAGGAAGGAGCTGCTGTCATAGAAGCAATGAGTAAGAGAGGTGTATTGCCAAATTCTGTGACATATACTACTGTGATAAATGCTTATGGAAGAGCTGGAAAGATGGAGAAGGCATTAGAGCTTTTTGAGCAGATGAAGAAGTCAGGTTGTGTTCCCAACGTATGCACTTACAATACTATCCTTGGGATGCTGGGGAAGAAGGCACAATCAGAGGAGATGATGAAGATTCTCTATGATATGCAAGTAAATGGATGTGCCCCTAATCGTGTTACGTGGAACACGATACTTGCCATGTGCGGTAATAAAGGCATGCACAAATATGTGAATCGTGTTTTCCTAGAGATGAAAAATTGTGGTCTTGAGCCTGGTAAAGACACGTTCAATACATTGATTACTGCATACGGAAGGTGTGGTTCTGATATTGATGCAGCCAAAATGCATGAAGAGATGATTAAAGCAGGGTTTTCTCCATGTATTGCAACTTATAATGCACTTTTGAATGCTTTGGCTCGACGAGGTGATTGGCAGTCGGCAGAGTTGGTCATAGTTGACATGAAAAGTAAAGGTTTCAAGCCTCGTGAAACTTCATACTCGTTGTTACTCCATGCTTATGCAAAGGTAGGCATTGTCAAGGGTATAGAAAAGGTTGAGAATGATATTTATGGGGGTCATATTTATCCTAGCTGGATGCTCTTGAGAACTCTAGTTCTTGTGAATTTCAAATGTAGAAATCTAGCAGGTATGGAAAGGGCTTTCCAAGAGCTACAAAATCATGGTTACAAACCAGATTTAATTTTATTCAACACGATGATTTCAATTTTTGCCAAGAATAAAATGTATGTTCGAGCCCAAAAAATGCTGAATCTAATTCGGGAGAGTGGGCTAAAGCCAGATTTGGTCACCTACAATAGCTTGATGGACATGTATGCTAGAGGAGGAGAGTGTTGGAAAGCAGAAGAGATCCTCAAAAGGCTAGAAGAATCCGGTGGCAAACCGGACCTTGTTTCTTTTAACACTGTCATCAAAGGGTTTTGCAGAGGAAGACTCATGCAGGAGGCTGTAAGGACACTCACTGACATGACATCAAAAGGAATTCAACCATGCATCTTCACCTACAATACTCTTGTCGCTGGCTACGCAGGGCAAGGGATGTTTTCAGAAATAAATGATCTAATTCGTTACATGATTGAGCATGAATGCAGGCCAAATGAGCTAACCTATAAGATAGTTGTGGATGGTTATTGTAAAGCAAGAAAGTACAGGGAAGCAATGGAATTCATATCTAAAATAAAGATTATGGATGATGTTTTTAATGATCAGTCTGTGCAAAGACTTGCTTGTCGAGTTCGGGACAGGCTTGAGTCATAACTGTATAAATGCATTTGAAGGTGACTATTTTTCTCATCACATGGAATCTTTCATGGTTTGCATTGAAAAATTTGTGAACTCTCCAGTTTCTGGTGCATCCTCGGATCACAGTTTATGTGGGTATAATTGAGAGATAAAATTTCTTTCTTTTCCGTCAGATGCTGTATGTCCACGGGATCAATTTGCTTGCTTTTTCTCAGTTCTGCGGTTTAACACGGCGTTCCTGGAGTGGCAGTGGATAAGATACGAATGGAAAGGCAAGAAGAAAAGTTCCAATGGTTCAACATAGGTGTTTGATCTGTAGATAATTTTCGAAGTGTATAATATTCAATTCCATTTGTATAACTACAAATTTGAGTCTTCCTTTTCCAGCTAGCTAAATGTGTAACTAAGAGGGATACTTGGATATGGTTCTGATCACCACCTTCATACTTGAAACCCATGTTAGCATGTTAAGTGATTTCTCCTTTCACTTTCTGTTCGCTCAATGGTTGCTTTGTAATTGTGCTTGATGACCTAGGTTACTAGTGATGGTGTTGGCAGAAAAGCACAGGACTAATCTGAAATCAATGATAAAATTGATTTGACCAAAATTTGAGTTGGATTCGAATTTAAAATAAATGTCTCCAACATTAAATTTAGGATGATAAGAACTTTGACTCTTATCAGATCAAAACTTAACTAACAATTTCAATTTAAAAAATCTGTCCAACTTTTTTTTAATACAAAGGAAAACTCAAAAAACAAAAAAATTATCGCAATGTTTTGCGGTACATAGCGTCTTGCTGGTCTTTGTAGAAGAGCTCCATTACCCACCTCAGTGGCTCTTGAAGATAATGCATTCCCGGGTCGGTAAGGACTGCGAGTGTGGCTAGGTTATTGGCGCACTGGTTCCCTTCATGATGCACATGCTGAAGTTTGCCCTCCCAATCTTGTAGAAAAAGTACATGGGTACCTGTCAACAAAACAAAATTCACAGGAAAATCAGTACTATAAGAGGAAAGAATATTGATGACCTCTAAAGAATCCACTTCGATAATAACTCAGCGGTACCCAAGCGACCAAGTCAAGGTGAGCCCCGAGTGGATACCCCAGAGTTCAGCCTTTGGCGGTGATCCTCGCCCGATGTGCTGTAGAAACCTACCGCATCACTTGTCATTCCAATCCCGAAGTAAAGTCCCAGCGGTAGCGAGGGACGACCCTTGTTGGACCAGCCAACTAGGCTGCCCATTGATAAACCCCGTGTCAAAAACACACAGCTCGCCACCGCCCTTGCTTTGATTATCCACTCCACAACCGCTTGCGTACCGTCTTCTGACCAATCAAAGTTCGCTTCAAACAGGCTTTTGTTACGCCAAGTCCTTAACATCTAGTATACGACTCTAAAGATAGTAGCCCATTGTTGTTGTGCCACCCGGGATTGTTTTTGAAGGTTGGATTTCACCAATTTCTTCATGTCTTGTTGATAGAAGTTCAGATCCACCGTGCTCGAGGGAAATTTTCGCTAGAAAGCTTGCACTCTCGGACAGTCACGGATGACATGGAGAGTGGTCTCTTCCTGCCCACATGCATGGTATCTACTATCTGTTGCGATATGATGTATAACTCTCTGATGGTTAGTCAGAAGCTTTTCCTTGCTCAACAACCAAAGAAAAGCCCTGATTCGCTGAGGCCCCGCCCACTTCCATATTAGGGCCTAAAGGCTAGCATTAACCTAAAAAATGTTCCCTTTGATCAACTTGTATGTTGACGTCACGGTAAATCGACCATTATCCATTTTACCCTACTGTATTGTATCCTCTGTTGCGCCGTCTGTATTAACAAGTATGTCAACGATATCCAGACAGACTGGAGAAGGAAGGTAGCGTTGGAATAAATTCCACTGCCAGTTGCCATCTTCAGTTGTCATGTCCGCTACTTTTGCATGTAGAATAGAATCAGGTATTGGTGATGTCGCCACACCTACTAGGGGCCCTAATCCTTAACCCAGTTATCCAACCAAAAAGATATGTGTCTACCTGTTATGGACGCGTTCGTTGGTCAGTCCTACAAGCGGAAGGAGTGTTGAAGCCTTGCTGATTTGGAAGTTATTTAGTTAGATTTTATTTCAATAAAAGGCTTTGTTGATTTAGAAGTTATCTAGTTAGATTTTATTTCAATAAAAGATCAATTGTGATTTGGCAATTGATATTACGAGATAG
>JANZLX010000008.1:1183882-1194777 GCA_025531955.1 Erythroxylum orinocense | reverse complement strand
TAATAATCATAATAATAGAAGTTACTCTATTTTATTAAATTAATAATCAGATCGAATATAAATATAATAATATTTAATATTTTATTAAAATGTTGTTTACAATAATCCTAAATATTATTATACATACGTAAGTGAATAAACTATATATACGTAAGTGAATAAACTAAATCCGAAAAATAAGAAATAAAATATTAATATTTTCTACGTCTCTCTCCGCGCCAAGCCATCTCCGAGCCAAATAGCTTGCATTTATTAATCTGATAAAGTGATGGTCATCTGATCTATCTGCCCAGCGCCCCGTGGTATGCAAAAACAACGTCGTTCAATTACTTAAACAGAGTAGACAGAATAACTTAGACAGATGATCTGCGCTCTTCTGCAATATGCAATTGTTCCAATCTTGCAGGAGCAATGATGTCTTCTGAGCCCAACAAACTTCTGATAAATCGTAACTGCATTTATTTTTTATTCTGTAACAAGCTGACACATATACACCAGAAGTAAAACAAGTAGCTCGTTTCCAACTTGCACTAGTGCAACCAATGCAATCTGCAAGTACTAAAATCTTGCAGAAGCAGTGATGTCTTCTGCCTAAAGACCAGCAAACATCTGACAAATACTGACTGCATTTATTTCTTAGCATGTAACAAGCTGACACATGTAAAACAAGTAGTTCGTTTCCAACTTGTATAGGTAAAACGTTGATAGAAAAGATTAAAAGCTTCGTTCTTAGTTTTTGCCTTTTTGGTCAAGTTTTTTTTTTAAAAAAAACCTTTTTTAACTTTTTCATCAACATTAGGTTAAGAAATATATATTCTTTACTAGTAATAAAACTTGAAATTATTATCTTTTAAATATATATTTACATCAAACTAACATTTCTCTTTAAAGTTAAATTGAGTTGCAGGCGTAATGATACTACAAGGAACATGCTTAGAGTGAAAGAGAGAAAGGAATAGACTAATCCAGTACATAACTGACACTTAAAACGAACACCTCCACTCCACTTATGACTTAACCCGCAGGTTGCCCGTCCAATAGGCTAACGTAATGCCACTTTCACTAGAGCAAACCGAGCGCGCCACTTACGTTGTCTACTAAAGCTAAAACCCACTTATTTACTATTCTTGAAAACAGCCGAAACACCGCCAAACGGTGAAAAGTACCGAAGCAAACCAACACAATTGGCGGTGAGCCGGTGATTCTATTCGAATGTAAGACGGTAGTTAAAAAGATCAAAAGCCAGGCAAGAACTAACCCATACCGGTTCAAGGTCCGACCCGTTTCTATCTCTCTTTCATTCTCTTAACAATTTTCATTTTTTTCTCTTGACGATTAGCTGAAACTCTTCAATATTTTAGCTAAAGAGCAAAAAAACATCAGCTAATTTCACAAACGGTTGCCCGCCACTCATTATCTCTTCCTTACCATCTTCCTTCCACATAGCAATAAACCGAAAAAGGAAGCTTGACAACAACAACAACTCTGTTTCTCTTGATACCCGAACTTGACACTTTCGTTCTTGTCTTAGGGGTCTTGATCCTTTTTCTGCTTCACTTATCTGGGGTTCCTTTGTTTTTGGGTTTCATGGGTTAGTTGAGTTTGCCTTGAAGAAGCTGAACTGGGTTTTGCTTTTGGAGATGGAGTGGGACAGCAATTCGGATCTGAGCGGCGACGAAGAGGAGGAGTTCTCGCTCGGTGATGCCGTGAGCGGTGACGGAGCTCATGATCCGCTTCCTTTTCCTGTCGAGGATTTGCTCCAGACAGCGCCATGTGGGTTCGTGGTTACTGATTCTCTTGAGCCTGACCACCCCATCATTTATGTTAACACCGTTTTTGAGATGGTTACTGGTTATCGAGCCGAGGAAGTGCTGGGCCGTAATTGGTTAGTATTGTAATTAGTTAGCTTTTTGGCTCTGTGTTCATTTCTGTGGCTAATGCGAGAAATGAGGATTTGTTATTCGGGAATTTGGGTAATTTGGGCTGTTTAGTCGTTCATTTTGGTCAATTATTGTGTTCTGCTTATGCTAAACCTAGTTTGTGTTTGGGTTCCGTTTGGAGCAAATTTTTGATGTTATATGTTAATTTAGCGACACCTTCTTGAGCACCGAAAACTATAAAGTTACGTACCTTTTGGGGAGTAGTGATTTTTCATACAATAGCAATCTGCTTGTTTTGAAGGGTTTTTGAGCTGAGAACTGCGAATTGTTCCAATTATTTAAAGGTACTAGTGCATTTGCGGTCTCTTTCTCTGTTGTTGGTGTTATGGCATAAACTAGGATCCCAGAGATTCCGAGGAAGGAGATATGAGAGAAGTCCTTCCCATTGGACTCGGTGCTGTTTGAATTGTGGGAGGGCAACTGTTGTTTTGCTTATTATTGACGTTTTGTATTTTGTTATTCAGTAACAGGGTTGATTCTGAGTTGTTAGGCTAAGCGTTTAGCAATTGAGATGATAGGTAAGCAAGCATACTGCTCCTTGGTTAAATACTTAAAACAGAGTTGAAGCAAGCAAAATGCATCAAGAGTGAAGGGTTCTGTTTCAGTCACCTTAAGATGAAACTTTATAATGGTTGGCTTGGACCTTTGTTTTTCATTTGCCGTGAGAACAGGCACATACTTATACAGACTACACATCAACCGGGACCAATCTAGTACAACATAGCATGCAGATACATTCTTTCTCTGTAGGCAAATATAGTGCTGTCTTTGTTATCAAACTATAGTCTTGGCACGTCTTGGTCAATTTTGCAACAATACTGTCAAAATACATCCATTTTTTGGTGACTTGTAGCATTGGCAGAATATGTTGGTGAAATTGTTCGAAGTGTCTTATCAACGTTGATTTCTTTCTTAGATAATATTTAGATAGCTCTTGACGTGATGTCATCTCAATGCTTTTCTAAGTTCCACATTTTTTATTAGATTTTGAGATGTTACTCCTTGGATTTCTGGAACGTCAGTGAATTGCATTTGGCCCCTTGGAGGGTAGTTCTGAATAAGAACTTTTCTTTACTTCTGTTGGTTCCCATTCATCATAAATAATGTAAGAAAATCTTGTTTACTTTGCACACCCAGTGAAGTGGGTTTATCTTTCCTTCTTGGTCCAATTTACAGACGCTTGTCCTTTCTGCTTGAAATCAGTAATTTGTGGTGGATTTTGTAATTTTTTTGCCTGCCAGGTTTTGTGGCTTTAGCTTTATACATGTCTACATGTGCGATTGCAATCATATACTGGCTTGGGAGAACATATTAGTATGAATTGGGTGTAGTTTTGGAACTCTAATCTATCTTTTGATATTGCCCTAAAATATCGTAACTTCAGGCCCCTTGATAGATGTTATATTAGATATTCTGAACATTTGTGGAAATAGTCCACAGCTTGGTTTGGCATCTGTTGGCTTCAACTGGGAAGTATATAGTTGTGAAAAAGTATCAGATGTTTTGAACATAAATGCTACTTTTATCTCAAACCTTTTAAGCACCAATTCTCTTGTCACCCAGCATATATGTGAATATATTCTATATATACCATCTAAAATATCTTGATGTTTGTTAATAGGTTTTCACACTGTCTTTTGTACATGTTTTTAGCTCTTCAGTTTCAAGTCTACTATTTCAAAGGAGAGCTACTGAGTTAGTTCACCATCTCTTTATCTTATCCTCTGCCTATGCTTGATAACTCTCACTTCTTTCTGATAATGCACTCATTATTGAATATGTTCTGGTCATTCTTCTTCTTCTTTAGTTTGTTTATCCAGTTTAATACTGATCAAATATACTTTTCTATCTCCCCCATTTGCAGTCGCTTCTTGCAATGTCGAGGACCCTTTGCCAAAAGGAGGCATCCATTGGTTGACTCTACTGTGGTTTCAGAAATAAGAAGATGCCTTGAGGAGGGCATTGAATTTCAAGGAGAGTTGTTGAACTTTCGAAAAGATGGATCACCTCTTATGAACAGGTTGCAACTTACTCCCATATATGGAGATGATGATACAATTACTCATGTTATTGGTATCCAGTTCTTCACAGAAACGAATATTGATCTAGGCCCTGTGCCTGGTTCTTCAATAAAGGAGGCTGCAAAGGTGGATCGGCTTCATTTTGGCATCTCCACCTATCGCCATGTCTCTGTAGGGGACCGGAATGTGTCTCGTGGGTTTTGTGGGATCCTGCAGTTAAGTGATGAGGTCCTGTCCCTTAAAATACTTTCACGATTGACTCCAAGAGATATTGCCTCAGTTGGTTCAGTTTGTAGGCGACTTTATGATCTGACAAAGAATGAGGACCTCTGGAGAATGGTGTGTCAGAATGCTTGGGGCTGGGAAACAACTCGGGTTTTGGAGACTGTCCCTGGTGCAAAGAGACTAGGATGGGGCCGGCTTGCAAGAGAGTTAACGACCCTTGAAGCAGCAGCATGGAGAAAGCTAACTGTTGGAGGTGCTGTTGAACCATCCAGGTGCAATTTCAGTGCTTGTGCTGTGGGAAATAGGGTTGTCCTATTTGGAGGGGAAGGTGTTAACATGCAACCAATGAATGACACCTTTGTTCTGGACCTTAATTCCAGTAAACCAGAGTGGCAACACGTCCAGGTGAGTTCACCACCTCCAGGACGCTGGGGTCATACGCTATCTTGTGTTAATGGGTCTCATTTAGTGGTGTTTGGAGGTTGTGGAAGACAAGGGTTGCTTAATGATGTTTTTATTTTGGATTTGGATGCTAAACCTCCAACTTGGCGTGAGATTTCTGCTTCTGGGTTAGCTCCTCCTCTTCCACGAACATGGCATAGCTCCTGCACACTTGATGGCACCAAGTTGATAGTTTCTGGTGGATGTGCCGATTCTGGAGTTCTTCTCAGTGACACATTTCTGCTTGATCTGTCAATGGAGAAACCTGTATGGAGGGAGATACCAGTAGCATGGACACCTCCTTCTCGGCTCGGTCACACTTTATCGGTTTATGGTGGTAGGAAAATACTTATGTTTGGGGGTTTAGCTAAGAGTGGTCCCCTTCGGTTCCGTTCCAGTGATGTGTTCACCATGGATCTAAGTGAGGATGAGCCATGTTGGAGATGTGTGACTGGGAGTGGAATGCCCGGTGCTGGAAACCCAGGCGGTGTGGCTCCACCTCCAAGGCTTGATCATGTAGCCGTGAGCCTCCCGGGTGGTAGAATCCTTGTCTTTGGTGGCTCTGTTGCTGGTCTTCATTCTGCCTCTCAACTCTATCTTCTGGATCCAACCGATGAGAAGCCTACATGGAGAATCCTCAATGTACCTGGGCGACCTCCAAGATTTGCCTGGGGACATAGTACCTGTGTGGTTGGGGGAACAAGAGCTATAGTCCTTGGTGGTCAAACTGGGGAAGAGTGGATGCTAAGCGAACTCCATGAACTGTCCTTGGCAAGTTCAGTTATCTGATTCCTGAGCAGACTGGCCAAAGTTTGGAGAAGGAATCACTGTAATCCTGAAAAACCTGGAGATGTGAAGTTAATTAATGGGAAAACTAAATTTGGGACTGTTGTTTCACTCACCAAGCAAACCTTGACAAAAGGAAAAAAATGTTGCTCTAGCCTCTATAGGACCCTTTGGTGATAGGCAAATGCATTTTCTTAGACAAGGTAGTTCTGGCACGGGTTGGCTAATGGCTATTCATAAGGTTACATGGAATTGTGTTTTTTCTTTTCTTGTGAGGTTTGTTTTGAGACCACCTTTTGCCATGCTCTATCAGACAATTCTTACATGTTAGGCTTAGTATATGATGGCACAGGTAGATATTTGTACGTCTTAGGCTAAGTTTTTTGTTATGTCCATGCTTTGTTTATGTAATTCGAACTCTATAACTCTCCTATATTTGAAATAATTAAAAAAAGTTGGAGATGGAATGTTTATATCACCTGTTGCTTTGTTTGGATTGACATGTCGGAAGAATTGTGATGCTTTTGGATGTTTCACGTTGTAGTACACATTATATTGATATTCAAGTAGCATGTGACCTCAACATAAAGATTTTTTTAGCATTGATCCAATTTAAAATTAATCGATTGTCACATATGATTTCACTTCATTCGAGTAAATTAACGATAATTATTAATAAAGACCATATCATAAACACAATTTAGGATGTAGTAAGCAGAACTTCGTCTTGAACAATTTTTATAAATTACAATTTATGCTGAAGCAAAATATTAAAAGGAATTTCTGAGTCAAATTGACAATTAAATTGAAGGCAAAATCTCTAACGCGATTTTATATGTCTAACTAGAGGAAATTTCTAACTTAAGGCTCTTTCTTATAGGAGGTGTTGAGTTCGAGTCATGCAAAAAAAGGGGAAATGAGAAATGAGAAATGAGAAATGTTTCTTGTTAATGATCCTCTAGTTCTCTAGACAAAACTCCTTGATTAGATCAATTACGACGCTTTGCTTCCAACCATAAGTTGAAACTACTAGAAAACTCGAGGATTGTTGGGAACTCGATGTTGAGCAGGGTTAGTAATCAATCAACAGTTAATCAATTAAATATGTGACGACTCCTTGTGCGCATAAGTGAGGCTACGTAAGAACCTGAAAAATCTTGAGATTTTAAATTTACCTCCTCTAAGACTCTTAAGGTAAGGTTTTAAGAGCTTAAAATTAGTCCGACTAAAATCAGATATCTAATATAATTAAAAAAAATAGAGAAAAAGTTGACCCAATCATAACCGGAATTTCCAAGCAAAGGCACGTGAATCAGAAAGCAGTGACGACAACAAAAGAAGAAAATAGCCAAAACGACACATTCTAAATATTCGTTAAAATCCAAAAAACTAATTAAACAAAACATAAGACAAAGATCTATCTGTTCAACTAGTCTAACTTAACTAAGGATGCTTACTGGTTGGGTTATAGATATTTATCGTACACTTCACACTAGCACACACCATACCAACCAAACTCTCACACTCAATAAGATTCTCTCTCTTTAGTAAAGTAGTGTCAGTAAAGTCTCCACTGTTTCACCTTCGAAACCGAAGCTAAATCCCTGATTTTCCTTCCAGTTCGGTCTACTTACAGCGACAATGCCAATCAACAAAGACCCTTGTACCCCACCCCCCATGATCGCCAAAATGGGTCCGTACACCGTCTTCAAGACCCCTCCTTCCACTCCCAAGCCTGTCGACCAACAACCCGTCTTCGACTCACCGAAGAAAGTGGATTCTCCGCCTCCAGTTCAGCCGCCGCCTCAACAGATTGATAAGTCTCACTGTAATGTTTCTGATAATGGCTCCGTCTCTGGGTTCTTCAGGAATGCTGTCTCCAAAGTGCAAAATGGTTTGTGGTTGCCAGTTTTTTAAGTAAAGTTTAGTCTTTTTGTGTCGTTGCATGTGGGGTTTCGAGATGCTTTCCTTGGCTTTTAATGTTATGAATCTAATGCTGTGTGTGAGAGAGAGAGGTGTGCCTTGCCTCAGTTTTATTTTGATCTGTTTTTCACTTGGTTGTTGCTGTATTGGAAGTATCTTATGCATTGGAAGATCTCAAGTAATGTTTTTATTAGAACAGTTTTCCTTGTGTGCAGCCCATTCAAGCTTGGATGATCATTTGGCACGTTGGTTTGGGTTAAATCAGTCCAAGTATCAATGGGCATTGGATGATTATTACGAAAGCAAGGGATTGGTAAGCCTTACTGCGAATATATTGCTTTAGAACGCGAAAATTGCTGCGAAATTGTTCTCGAAATTATTATGTCGTAACTGTTTGATTTGATATGTTTCTCGTTGCATATTTACTCGCTAGAAGGAAATCCTAGTTTGCAAATCTTTTGAGAAATCATTTTTCCGTTACCATTGCATTCTTCAGTTCTTATCTTGAATCTTAGTTTAGATTTAGGCTGCCACTTGACTTGTGCAGGGGTTATCTTTCTTGGAACTCAATGATGGGCTTGGTTTAAAGAAGATGGTAGCTCAACATTTTATTCTTTGCGGTCCATCTGCCTTTAGTTTCTTCCACATGGAAGTGACCACAAGCTTTTCTCTCTTTGTCTTTATTGTTAGTTTGTGAATACTTGAGCACTAGATTAGGAGTATACAGTATCTTGGAACGAGAATGGGATATCAAATGTAGGCATCTTGTTGAGGCTATGTTATGAAGATGAATGTGTTATGTAATATTTGAGGCCCTGGTTTATCTCCATGGACATGTGGGGTAGGAGTGGTGTGGGCGATTGGTTGGGAGTGGTGTGTCACTGTGTAGGCGATTCCTCACCATTTATCCGATTGAAGGATCATTTATCAAGAAGTAGCAACATTAGTCTCCCCAGAGTCGTTATGAAAACCCAAAATTTAGTCTTTATGTTTCAGTCAGTTGCATCAAGCACAGTGGATATGAATACTAAATCTGGCCCTGTTGTTCTAGGATGATTTTTAATCCGTGGTGAGCCATTTCATTCTTTTACCTCTCATCTAGGAAATGGGTATATATATTTTTTCTTTTCCTGATTGCAGGAAAAGGATGATTCAAAGGTCAAAGAAATGTCAAAAAAACTGCAGAGCGTGTAACCTTATTGGCTGGTAATCAAATGATTTTTGACTATTTTGTTTTCGATAATTTATACTGGATCTTTGTTGATGTAAATACTTTTGGTTTGCAGATTTTGAATTTGAGGGAGGACACAGCCTTTGCATCTTCCACCATAAATCTATGTACTTAAAATATAGGATGTCAAAATCGCCTGTAGATGCTTGAATGGACCATTATCCATGTTTCTGGGGAACTGGCTGTTTGTGATTCTACCTTCTGCAACAGCTAACCAAGTTTGTTTGGTTATAAACTTGGCTTTGAAGTTGTGTAATCTCCATTAAAATTTCTACTTTTGTGCCAAGATTTTTGTTGTACTCGATCAAGCCAACTGTCTTAATAGTGTACTGAAATTCTCTAATCCTTCTGATTTCTGGCTAACAGGCTAGACTACTAGTATCAAGGTATTAAGGACAAGTATTTATGCAATTGTACTGCTTAAAAGGAAGGGACTTTCAAAAGTGGTTCAGGAAATGTAGGTTGTAATTATCAATCACAAGTGGAGTTGATACAAGAGCTCATAGTGCCCATAAGAATTCAGTAACAAGTAAACAAGAACCTATTAGTACTAGTCTATCCAAAATACCCATTAAGAGAAACACAAACTTTTACATGGAGACGAACCATGCTCAAAGTTACCAAAACTAAATGGTAAGACCCTTCTCAGAATTTTCTCATTCCTCACTCTTTTTCTTCTTCTTTTCTTTCTTGCTTGGCATTTCAGCTTCTTCTTCAGCGTGCTTTCGTTTCTTCTTCTTCTTCGTTTCAACAGCATCCGTGCTCTTGCTGTCATTTTGCATCTCATCCGTCTCGGCTTTTTGTTTCTTCTTCTTTTTCTTTTCCTTCTTTGCAGCATCTTCACCTTCTGCATTCATATCGTTTGTCAATGTTGCCTCATCAACTAAAGTTTTCTTCTTTTTCTTCTTTTCTTTCTTATCAGTGACTGGCACCTCCTCCACTGGTTTTTGTGTCTCCACTAATCTCTTCTTTGGGGATGTTTCTTCGGCATTCTTAGCAAGAACATAATCCGCAGAAGGATTATAAGCCTACAACACAGAAAAAGAGTCAATTTTAACCAAATAACATAGAAACAAACAAGGAACTCTTATGTTGAATGAAACTACGACCTTTGCAGCAGTTAACAATGCCCCAGCACTCTTCCTTCGATCCTTGTCATAAGCTTCTATTTTAGGCTTGCCTTTAGTTGATCCGGCAGATCGTCCCATTTCTCTCCCTTCAAGATTCCTTAAGCGTGCCTCCAGCTACAAATGTGATATTTGTATACATTACTTTTTGGGAAAAGAAAAGGTTAGAAATTGAAATTGATCACTTGGGGGAGGAAGAGAGTATTTCATTGCTATGGATTTGCGCAAAGTACCTTTGCCCGGTTCTCCAGTCCCATGGAGTTATCCTGACTGTCTCCAAGAGCATCACACCGAATAGCCAGAGCAGCTTTTGCTGCAAGTGAACGAGAAATTTTTCCTTTCATCTTGGGGGCTGCCTGACCAACCAATGATGCATGGTAAAGAAGACCATATTTTGGTGTTGCGTGCTTTGTCTTCAAAGCTCTAAAGAGAGCTTTTTCTGCACCAAGAATCTGAACTGTGCTCCCAGGTTGCTTTGCAAGATTTAGCAAACTACCTCCATGAGCAATAAGACGAGCTCCAACCAGCTCCCCGACAAGAGCAGTCAAATTGGGTGCAATGGTGTTCATTCGGCTTTTCAAATAATCATACAGCTGAGCTCTGTACTCAGCAAGTGACAGAACCTGGTCGCAGAGTTCTCGAATGTTACTCAAATCAACATCATTAACTTCGGTCCCCATGGATATCATAGCTGCCTCCTTCAGTTCAGTCTCAACCTCTTCAGGTAGTATCTGCAAGAAATCCAGGCGTGGAAGGGGAAATAGTTACACAAGAACTCTTTATCTAACCATAAATTCATTGTACATAGTAGACTGAGGGTTTCTGGGTTAGCTGGTTAAAAGATGATTAACCATTTTACTGAACTGTTAGCTGTAGCTGGCTTTTTTGTTTCTAACAAGCCAGACAAACAACAAAATAATCCTAGATAAATACAAAAACAATAAAAGGGAAGTAGAATAAGTTGGAATGAAAGAAATCTAACTCTACCTCAGAGAAGTCAAGCCTGGCAGCATTATCACGGCTTCCCATCAGTTTCACTGTTTTGGCGTACAGGATGTTGTCTTGTACAATCTTGGCAAGCTCGGGAAAATGCCAACCATACCATTCTCTGATTCTCATAGCATATGTGTTGAGCTCTTTATCAAGATCATCAAGTAAGCCAATAGCTTGAATGATCATTGTATCAACCTGTAATAGAATA
>JANZLX010000008.1:1157100-1174526 GCA_025531955.1 Erythroxylum orinocense | reverse complement strand
GAATTATATTTTAACTAATTATATTTTAATTAATTATAATGTACTTAATTAATTAATATTATTATTTTAATTAATTATATAATACATTAATTATATTTTAATTAATTAGTAAAATAAAACTAAGTCTCTAAGGAATGATTTTCATTTTTCTACTAAATGAAAGGTATGTAGGATTCCCTTAAAATAGGATATTAAACTATTACTTCTATAATTATAATTAACAATCAACTACTTACTTTTCATTTCGTACCTATTAACTTCTTTCCAAATTCATTGTCCAATGTCTAACCACCCACTACATTATTTGCAATAATAAATCAACAAAATAAGATCATGGAACAAAAGGCGGGGTTTAGTTGGACAAGTTTAGGGCTTTAGGGGGTATTCGTCCCGCGCCGTGTACGAGCGCAAGTCCCAGCCGAAGTCAGGGAATTTAAAACCCACGTACAAAAAGCTTCAAACTTTCTTCACAAGAAAATTTATTTCTTTGCTTTCATAGTAAAATATGTTGAGCGGTGGCAGAAGCTACGTGTCTTCCCCGCCGGCCTTCTCCAATGACGCTAAACGACTTCTCGTCTGCGCCGGCAGCTCGGTTTCTATCTTCAGCACCGCCACTGGTTTGCAGGTTTTTCCCTTACTTTTGGTTTTTTCTTATTGTTGTAATTTATCTTTTTGTTTCTTTGAACTTGTTAGTTTAGTTGCTTGATTCTGTTAGTTCATTGTAGTTATTGTTTATGACATTTTTGTTCTGGGGGGTTTGAAGGTAACGTCGTTGGAGGGTCACACGGCGGCTGTTACGGCGGTGATAGTGGTGCCAACGTCGAGTCCGTCGACTAAGATGTTATGTTATTGTTGGACGGCGTCGCTTGATGGGACAATTCGTTACTGGGATTTTTCTGTTCCTGAGTTGATTAAGACTATTGATATTAAGTACCCAATTCACTCTATGGTAGTATATATTATGCTTTAAGCTCTTCTTCTATTGTTCTGTCCTTGTTTTGTTTTGGTTTGGTTCACTTATGGGCTAATTTGATTAAACATTATTAACTTTAGGTGAATTCTGATAATAATATTTCATTATCAGGTAATTCCATTTCTATCCGTCCAACCAACGGATACCAATGACCAGCGTAAACTCTTTGCTTATGTGTCTACTGAAGAGACCAAAAATAAGGAAAACCAATCTAAAGGTTTACGTGGGCAAATCAGGAAATGTAACTTAACAGACTCTCGCCTTGTTGGTGGAGTGACTTTGGCAGAGGTAAAGAAAAACCCCTTTTTTAACCCTACCTATGCTGTTTGTTTGATGATGCAACAAATGAGAGGCTTCATTCAAGAGTTCGTCTTTCAGATGTTATTAGATTTTTATTTTGATTGATAAGTTAAACTTCATTCGTTGCGTATGCGGTTTATTGCATTTGATACTTATTGACAGACAAGGCAGCCAGAGTTTATCACTATAAGCCCGTCTGGACAATATATTGGCATTCGAATCAAAAGGAAGGTTTGTATGTGGAAAGTTCCGGCTGCAGATTCTGAGCGTGCAGTGATTAAGAAGATCACCCTCCATCATACAAAAAACTTGACAGCTCTTGCATTTCACCCATTTCAAAGAATTGTCGCGGCTGGAGATATGACTGGGAGAATTTTGATATGGAGGGGATTTGGAAATAGAACATTTACTGCAGTAGATGGGTTAGCGGGTAATAGATCAGTGGTTATCAATGATGACAGACCTGGGGTTAGAGGCAACGATGACGCTGATTCTTGTACAACATGGCACTGGCACCCGGCTGAAATAAAAATCCTCTCTTTCTCGTCTGATGGAGCCTATCTATATTCAGGTAAAAGAAAAAAAATGTCCAATTATTTGGAGCTTGCTTACTTATGCATAATGAAGAAAATTGATTGATCAGCTATTAGAAGTTTCTTGAGTTAGTAAAAAGATGGTTGAAGAAAGTTTTAAGTTCCTGCAATTTACTGGAGATGCTTAAAAGTTTTAAGCCTTGTAATAAAATGAAGGCCAGCCTGGAATTTATTTAAAATTTATATTCTCATAGATTCTCCTCGTCGTTCTTCTAGCTTTAACAAATTATGGTATGTTTCCAAAACATGATTCTGTTTATGATGCTCACATTCCTCTCCTTTCCTTTTAGGTGGAAAAGAAGGAGTTCTTGTGGTTTGGCAGCTAGATACAGGGAAGAAGAAGTTTTTACCACGTATAGGATCTCCACTCATATATTTTAGAGATTCTCCTGATCCTACTCTTTCCTCTGTAAGTTTGACTTTCTGCAGAAAAATGCAAAATTGACAAGTCTGACCTGTTATTTCATCTAGTTGTCCTAACGTCATGGCTGTAGGTATCTTGTGCAGATAATCAGATTCATCTCCTGAAAATGCCTACCATGGAAATTATGAAGACTATTGCAGGGGTCAAGGTTAGTTTTGAACAGCATACCACTGAATGCTGCATTTGGCCCATTCCATCTGCTTGTTTCATGATTAGATATCTGATCTTCTTCAGTACACACTTCAATAGATTGATATAGGAATCTAGTGCTTGGAGATTGGAATTGGAAAATAGTGGAATAAGAATGGTTGACATTAGTAAAGGTAGAGATGAACATTTAAGACTTTTGCTTTTTCCCAGGATCTAATCTTTTCTTATTGTGGAAATCCATCTGCCATGATCAAACAATATTGTGATGAAGAAGTTGCTTTAAAAAATCTTAGGTTTATTCTTACATTTGAAGGAAGACGGTTCATCTTCAACAAGTCTATATTACGTGGGCACTGGCTAAGGCATCTTGGTTTAGTTTTTATAAGAAAGAGATCCACAATTCCTCATGAATTTATCTTGACTATGTGTTTCCTAGAAATTGGCTAGCTACTTCCCATATGAGCCCAGTTTTTGTGCCAGAATTGCAGCTCTCTTTAATTTGTGTGGCATTGAAGTAGAATTCCCTTGTTTAGATGGAGTTCAGGGCATAATGATCTGCAATGGAGAATTGCTTATACTTTAATCAATGGTCATAGACTTGAATATGGAGATCTCTACACTTGGGTTGAATAATTGAGTTGAGTGAAGTCCTAAACTGTTACGTAAAAAGTTTCATTCAAATTACTCATTTTGACTCATTGTTAGATTACTCGATTCTTGTATATGTGCTTGCAAAGTTGGTAGAATTCAGGACTATGCAAAGATATCACTTTCTTCCATTTTATGTGGAAGCTAGTTTTATTTCATTATAAGTTCTTGTGTTGGATTTTTCAGCCACCTTGTTCCTCTCCAGAGATTTGTGAAGGTTTATGCGGTGGGGTTGCCTTCGATCACAATGCTGGTATGGCAGCCTTACGTACAGAGAACTACTGCATCCAATTTTATAGCCTATTTGATGATCGTGGAATTTCTGAGGTGAGGAAGTTTTTCAGTGGTTAACCCTTCAATTTATGCAGAGTTTCCTTTGGTTCTTGGTTCTTTCCCGTAATTTTACCTCTTTGGTTCTTGGAACATTAGTATCTCATAATTTATACTTAATGAGGAGGCCATTGCTATTATTTTTGTACATTTTTTGTTGGCCTTGGGATGGTGAGAAGTTAAGAAAATCAAATCTACATTTTTATTGTCACTGTTGAGATACCTTCCTTTCTCATTAAAGAAATGATGACCAATCTGTCACTTCTACCTTTATGCATTTGGTTCATTTTCCTGCATACATTAGAAAATTTAATTTGCCAAGACAATGGTGATTTTGGACCTTTGCTTTAGCCAAATGCTATTCTGCAACGCCCCCTTCTCTTTCTCAAGTCCCCAACACCTTTTAGTTTTGCATCATGTGTCTGTTGGGGATATTTAGATTTCTTTTGTTTATTTCTATTGCACCAAGTTTGGATTAATCTACTATATGAACTTTTCAGGTACAAGTTTGTGAAAGAAATCATCAACCGGGTGATGAAGTCACGGTATTCGTGTTTTTCCTTTCATGAGATAACTCTTCTCCTTTATGATGTATTCATTGATATTAGTTACTTTTACGTGGAAATTCTGAGCATATATAGCTTACATTGTTGGTCTAGGTAGTCGTGACATTAGTGGTGCTCTCCCCAGATGGCTCTTTGATGAGTACTGCTGAAGTGAAACTTGCCGAGGAAGGCCTGGGAGGACTGGTTTGTCTAAAGTTTTGGGCTTCAGGATCACAGGACAAAGAATTCAGCCTCTCTACCATTGTCTATGAACCCCACAGGTTTAGCTGTAATCATGTTTGCCCATTGAAATGGGTGATCACTAATGTCTAAGAAATTAACATCATGCACGATCCTGACTAATTCTTCACAAATATATAGTATAAGAAAAGTTTGTGATTTCAGAGTATCAAATTTGAAATATATTCTGCCTTGTGAGCTAGACCTTTGACTTTAATCATCTGCATGCTAGTGGCTGCATGTATATAGTTAGTTGCATGTTTGCGTGTGACTTACTTCATGTGGAAGCGTTCGTGGGTTATCTAGTTGGAAAGTTTCTTTGTTTTTTTTTTTATTGTGTTAAAGTTTAAACAGGATTCATATGTATCATATTGGAATGGTAACATTACTTCTGTTCATGTATAGGGATGCTAATATTTCAGCTATTGCTTTCCATCCTACTCGCCGCATGGCTGTTAGCTCATCCTACGGTGGTGACTTCAAGGTATCTAGAACCAGTCCAACGCAAGTTTTCTTCTCTTTCTTTTTCATCTACCATATATTTGCTGGTGTTACAGGTTTGGACATGCAACATTGACAGTCAGCTGAAAGATCAGCTGCTGCCAAATTCTGGGTGGAGTTGCCATACTTGTGGTTCATATAGGTATGATCCTTTTGTTGATGGATTTACTGTTGCCTGAATTCATCTTCAAAGTGAATCTCATGAATTTATTTTTACACATCTAGAGTTGTACTTTCTCTGTCTGCCAGGCTATATTATATACTCTTTCTTGGAACTTTCTTACTTCAGTATGCAAAGTTTATTAAGAGTTGTACATTTAGGCACTTACTATATACCTACCTTTGCAAATTGTGGATCTTTGGCTTGCAAATTGACCTGCTTCTTTCCTTGCAGGAAGAAACCGATGACAGCTGCTACATTTTCTCCAGATGGGTCTGTTCTCGCTGTTGCTGCAGAAACTGTTATCACGCTATGGGACCCGGACAAGAATATTCTAATGACAGTAATAGGAGAGACTCTTATGGTGATTCTGAGTTTCTGACTACCTTTCCTTTCTGACATGTGCTACATCAGTGCACACATATTAGTACTTTGCTTGCACAGGCATATCATATGTGGCTATCAGTCAAGCATGGCAGATACACATTCTCTGAGTGACTAGCTTCTCTTCTGTAATAATAATATGTAATATTCATATTTGAACCTCCCCCAACTGCTGGCTGAAGTAAAACATATGCATCTCTCCTAATTCTTCATCTTGATTTTTTTTAATCTCTTCAGAAGGTTGAGAAGATGAGCTGGTGTAAGGCTCTCTTGTTTGATGATTCATTAAACCTTGTCATCATTACCAGTGTTTCAGTTATTAGCGTGCCTGTTTGAGTTTCTAGGAGTAACTCAGCATGATTAGTTGTGATGTTTATGTGATCTTGCTCCAGTGTACTACATTTGAAGAGTGAATATGTGCTAACTGTCAAACTGAAGTTGTGAAAACTAAAGAACTAATTCTGAAGTCAGGAAAAAAATAAATAAATAAGAGCAAGAAAGCTTGTCCTCGTGCCACCAGCTGCTGCATGGATTTTATATTGTTCTAGACATCTCTAGGAAATTTATGGCTTATTTTGGGAGTCATCTCTTACTCCCAACATATATACCTGCGCGCACACGTGTAAGTTTATTGAGGATGTGGCATAGTCATCACTTTACTAAACCTTTTACAGCCTATAGGTTCCCTCTTTTTTGCTGGAAAGTCCGAGTATCTTGTTTCTGCATCTATGGGTCCACAATCTCAGCTATCTGTTTGGAGCATGTCAAAGCTGTCTATGTCTTGGTCATACAAGCTTCACGTTGAAGGTGAATATCCTTCTCTCATTTGAGCTGAAGATATCTTCTGTCTATTTCACTTTAACAATTGATGGTTCAGCTAGTCTTGGTTATCCTTTTCAACTGCTTGAGTTTGGGCCATCTTTTGGCAATCTAGAGTTCTGTCATATGAATATTTGTTTGATGAGACTGCGAAACCATGAGTTGTCATTAACTCTTATTCTATCATGTGGAAAACTATTTTGAAATGCTTGCCACTACTAGAATTATTAAATGCTATTAGCTATCTTCCTGGCTGGAGTAGTGCCTACCTTATATTTCCCCCCCAACTGTCGGTTCATCCTTACTAGCTGAAGCTGTTGAGCAGCTCTGTGATTGAAATAAACGTTAATTCTTTTCCCCTACATTTGACTTAAATTTATGTTTATACTTGTACAGCTGTAGCTAGTATGGCAGAATCATCATGTTTTGCTGCTCTTGTACTTCTTCCTGAGTCAGATAATGAGACAACTAATGAAAGAAGAGATGGTGTAATCTTGTTATTCAATGCAGCTGATCCTGTTCCTACAGCTACCTGGCTGGTAAAGAAGGTGAGTTTAGCAGTCCTATGACCTTCGTTGGAGCAATCCCAATCACATGCCAAATATTTCAAAATCTCGGACCGTGGGTATCCTTGCTGATGCTGAATTATACGATAGAGCTCAATGGCATGTTGTGATTATTTTGTTTCATGTTGCAGGCCAAAGGAGGGTCCCTCTCTTTTATGCAAGTAAATAAATCTTCAAGTGAAGGAAATACAGTGAATGAGAAATCAACTCATGAATTACTTGTATATATGGACTGCGATCATGAGTATGCCCTTTTTGACCCATATGGGGACGAAGGCAATGAACTTGGTATGATTCAGCGTGATGGTCTTCCTGACTTGGAAGAAGCAGGTGGGTGTTCATATATTTCTGGCAAGGACAATGAACTATTGTAGCTCAAATTGACATTCCACATTCTTAAGCTGCCTTTCTTTGTGTTTTTGGTTATTTCTGTTGCTTATTGATATGAAGCGAAAAGTCGTGGACTTTCCTGCATCTTGTCCATTTCTATTGGTTGTTAATCACTTCTAAATTCAGACTAACTTGTCACTTCCCCTTTCCATTTCAGCTAAATTTGGGTATTCATCTATCTATGGACAACTCCCGGAATTTGGCTTGAAAAGAAACCAGACTTTGTGGGTGCCTTCCGTGCCACCGGCAAGGTCATGGGAGACTTTATTTGAAGGTTCATCACATAATCTTCCATCCTTAACAAAATTGTGCTCTGCATTTTTGGAATCTTTACTGGAAAAGAGAACAGTCGCAGCCAGGATGGACTGATGTTGAAGACATGCTAGATACAGGTCGTCTGTGTGTGTGCAAGAGATGCAGTGTGGTCCCTGATGTGCACGAAGTCATGGAATCACAGCTGAGAGTGAGGGGATAGCTTCTGGAATGAGAGAACTATGTGAAATGGAAGCTAGCCTGGTGCTTTGCTCAGGAAATTATGATCGGAGTGAATGGGTTGAGAAATTTTATTGTAACATTATGGACCGTATTATTATTACAAAGGCTAATGATAAGGAATAGCTCATGTTCCCAAATAGTTCTCATTGGTGGAATGATCATTTGTCTTATTAATAGAAATATTTTTAATTTTAATTTAATTTTTGACTTTAATTTATTTTATTTAATAATTTTATGGTTAAAAATTGTTCAGTTTATTTTTGTAAATAAAATTTTTCATTTATTTAAATTAATATTTGAATTTTTCAATGAATAAATATAATATCGTTAAATTATATTTCAAATTTCAAATTTAGTATACTCACTAATAAATTACATTTTAAAATTAATATATTAATGTTATCAATAAATTAAATTTTGTATATTCAATTACTCAATTTAAAAATTAAGTTCAACATAAAGAATTTTAAAATTATATTTAATAAATAGAATTTAATTTTGTGGTTATGTATAAAATTTGAACATTTTTAAGATCAAACTCGTATTTATCTTCTTTTTATCACTCGATTTCTAACTTGAATCATTGTAATTCCTATACTAACAATTTGGAATTCCAACTTCCATGTCCCAAACTAGGCCCCCGGAATGTTAATAGACCGATTCACTTTCTGGCCCAGGCTGTCTAATCGGATCATGTGATCTTTGATTAGCGGTAATTAATTTTCTAGCTGCCATGTACCAACAATCCGTTGTCGTCCAGCGGTTAGGATATCTGGCTTTCACCCAGGAGACCCGGGTTCGATTCCCGGCAACGGAAGACATTATTTTATCTTTAATTTTGACACACAAATTTGATTTTCCTGCCTTACAGAGTAGCAAATGAGTATGATGTTGGCCTTACCTTCTACTGAGAAGGCCTTGCTCGTGACTTCTGTTCCATATTGAACTGAATATTTAGCCAAATTATTCTGCTTTTGGCCTTTTCCAGATTGAATATTCAGCAGCAAAATCCAGTAAAACCCACCTCTTAAATATGCTTATAGAACTTGAATCCTGAGAGAGCACTGCGTCTCTAATGGCCAAGTAATCAAATATCAGAATAATTTGGTTCAAAAATACCTAACCCCCCTCCATAGCTTACACATAAACAACAAACATTCAAAACCCATCTATCTAAATTCTCTAGGTATCATCCTTCTCTCTCTCTCTCACACACACAGTAGTTCACTTACCACACTCATAAACTATAAACTTATCTTCTCACATAAACTATAAACTTATCTTCTCATCTGGCAGGCAAGCACTCGCCCTTTTTGCGCATGATCGGTTATTGTCGTTGCACTGCCAATACCAGCCTCCCAAAGTCTTTTCAAGGTTAAACAACCATAAAACCCTACTAAAATAAGCTTCTGAGATGCCTCTATCTCATAAACAAACGCACACATAAAACCACATGTTATGTGTAGAGAGCAGACCCACCAACTAACACAATTTCATGTGTCCCCAAAGCTCTAGTCCTATCTGGAGACTATGTAATATGCTTGCCGACCCCATTATCTATATCATTAAGCCCAAGTCTACCTGTTTCATTAACTGCCTTATTCTTTTGGTCTTGCATGTGGTATAGTATTATTGTTAGGGCTGACACAACATCTTAGGTTTTGTTGCAGAATCCTTGTCCACGAAATTTTAACTCGTTCCTGCAGTCTTTAATGACTTGCTTATTCATAGTACTGATTTAATGAACTTTTTCTGATTAAGAAGTTTCTCCCACTTGCAGTTTGACCTTGCTCTGTACAGAAACAGTGCCCGCCAAACCTATAGGCATGCACCTGTTGGTCTATCGATCAGTAGTTGTTTAACTAGAAGGTTTCTTGCTTGCGAATTAAGCAGAAAACTTTATTAATAGTTAAGAAATTTGATGAATAGTTTACTGAACAAATAGTCACTCCTGTCGGATGTACAATGGGTGTTCGTCGAATGATGATGCAAGGTTTTTGGTGATGCTGTCATGCAATTGTGTCTAGACAGTTCAACTAACTACTGCCTAGAAAGTTATATAATTTGCCAGAGATAGAAAAATCAGAAGGAGATTTAATTACGATGGCAAACCATTCTAAGAAGAAAAGAAAAACTGGAAATGGTTAGTAGTAGATAAGTGATTAAGCCATAAAATGTTCAATTAGGTACAGATTTCGTGTATAACCACAACACATGCTTCGACAATATAGCAAACTTTCACATTCTAAAGAGGTGACTGTCATTTAGTGGCGGTCCGAGAACCCAATCAACACAAGTTGTGTGTCATTATATGGAGTTCGTACCTGGCATGGGTTCCACTTAGGACCGCTTCATCGCTTGGCCACATCACTGTTGCTGGCATGACAGTGTAGTTCATAGACAAAACTTGCTTTCAGTTCTCCCTTCCCTTGCTCATGAATGATGATAACTTAACTAATCCCTTCAAAACTCCTATCTTTTTTATATAAACTGGAGTTGCAATCATTGACATATTTTGTCTCTTTCTTGTGGATTTAACTGTTTCGTATGTTTTGGCATTTACTAGTTCCCGTGAGCATACGAAGCATTGCCTTTTCAAGTGAAACATTTCGCACAGCATAGTATACATATACTGTATGCCGACCAATGTGCATTATTACAATATTATCATCAAAATGTCATTTTCCACTCATGCAAGTAACTTATAACCGAATATTAATTTGACAGAGAAAGCTACTTCTCAAACTGCAATTACTTGCCGCTTATTTATGCCTGTTAGTTACTAGCTGTCCGATCCACCATCTTTCTGGTGAGTTATAAATGCTCGAAAAGAACCCTTTTCCTCATACTTGACATTTTCGTAGAATCTGCAGTGTTCCTCCTCTTTTCACTGTTCAGACTTCCCCTAACAAGGGGATGCTTTTAGAAAGGTATACCACAAAGTGATAATTTAGTTGGTGCCGATTTGAGTTCGATCATCAATGCTTTTGGATGTAGCAGTAAAAGCGTCATGTCGTGATCCAACTACACCCTGGAAGGTAGAGATATTGGCAAAGAGTGCTCTCATTTATATATATATATAACACTCATATTTACACAATGAAAAAGGTTGTGGCCAAGATATTACTTAATTAAGCACCTAAATACTTGTGCTTTGAGGCCTAACAACTCCTTGCAGAAATGGAATCTTGTGGTGAGACTGAGAAGGAAGAGTCACACTCGTATTCCAGATCTTCAAATCCCCAGAACTCTTCTTGCTCTTCTTCCTTGGGCATCTTCCACCTTTCCCTGTCCTTCTCTCCCTCTAACATTACTTCTAGTACCTGTGCGCCAACAGTTTTTAGGGTTCAAGATTTCATTTTTTGGTATATCAAACATTTGACTTCAATAAAATCCTTCCAAATTTTCTTAACGGACATCATTGCTTAAAAGAGACAACTTTGTTTAAATAACAAAGTCATCTTCTCTGGCCTCCAATTTATAATTTCTTAAACAAATGACTTGAAAATTGCATAATCATTGTCTACATCAACACGTATGAGAATCTATCATATCAATATTATCTTCCATATCAAGATTAGCCCCACAACTTTGGCAGATTAGGAGTTATGTCATTAGTTTATTATAACAAAGTGTATTCTTCACCACCCAAATCATCTAGCCAAAAAATAAGGAGCCTACAGCTTGACGTTTAAGAGAATTTTGTATTCTGTGACATGACAGGAATCGCTTTCCCAAACTATTTAGATGAATCACATTTTTCTCATCTTCTAATCACATGGGTGATACATTTCATGTCTTTTGGTTTAGCAAAAAAGGAAGATTTAAGTTAGGTGGGATGAAATATCCTCTGACTAACTGTTAGTGAGTAAAAATTGCCAAAGCCGCACATTAAAAAATAAAAGAACCAAATCTAAGTTTACATGTTGCAGTCTCAATAGGTGAAAATGATAATTGGTGACAGCTCAATGATTCACCAAATTTGATAGTTGATACTATCAGAAACACACAAGTGTACAGAAGTCTGTAGAATTAAACCTTTGTACAGTCAACTAAGCACTTAACTATTCGATGTATGAATAAGACACAAGTAACAATGCAGCAATCGGATTTGTCAAGAAGCTTTAGTTTAGTACTTTTATTTTCTTTTGTTGCTTTCTTTCTGAAAATATGTGAATAGAATAAGCCTTCTAATGGAGAAAAACACGATGGACCACTTATGCAATTTTAATGTGTCAGCCATGAATGTTTCTTGCTGAACTGGTAGGTTTATACTGCTATTTCCATGGTGGTCCATGTCTATCTACTTAACAGGACCCAAGTGCTCACCTAGGCTGATGCAATTTGATGGTTAACGAGTGATGCACTAAGTACGAAATACAACAAATGGCTGACTCACCTCGCTCATGGTAGGGCGCCATTTGGAAGATGCTCGGATACAAAGAGATGCAGCAAAGGCAAGTCTTTTCAGCTGTGCGACATCATAGGTTCCTCCAAGTCTTGGATCTATCAGCTTCTCAATTTCACCTTGGTTCAGTATTGGTTTAGCCTGATAAAGTTTTAATAATAATGTCAAAAACTACTACAGCATATTTGAAGGAGTTTGTTAAATTTTTCTCGAGAATTTTACCCAGCTGTGCAAGCTTTGGTGAGAGCCATCAACTGGTTTCCTCCCAGAAATAACCTCTAATAGAAAGACTCCAAATGCAAATACGTCTGTTTTCTCGTCCACTATCCCATGCATATAGTACTCTGGTGCCAAGTGTCTGCAGAAACATGCAACACTCAAGTTCCAACTTAATGTTATGCTAAATATGATTTGAAGAATTGTGCTCTACCCGAAAGTTCCTTCTATTGGAGCAATTGAGTGGTGACTCCATTGAGATGGAAGCCATTTTGCTAACCCAAAATCAGAGATCTGCATAATTTCTAGAACTATCAGTAATATGCTAAAAAACAGAATGTTTGAATCAAGAAGAGTGCGGAAAACAGAGGATTTACATGGGATACCTTACCAGAGGTTCAAACTCTTCGGTTAGTAAAATATTTGAAGATTTGATGTCCCTGTGGATTATCCTTCGTTGGCATCCCTTGTGCAAGAAATGGAGTCCTCCAGCAGTTCCAATGGCAATCTTGTTCCTGACTTTCCACTCCATCACTGGAAGTTTTTCATCTACAAGACATGGTAAAGAAAAACAGAGCACATCACGGTCAACCCAGAAACGAATTAACTGATCATGGTCTATTTAAATCCATATTCCGAAGACAATTTACCATGAAGAAGGGAAGCAACAGAGCCTTTAGAGGAGAAATGGAAGATGAGGTAAAGGCCATTGTCAATGCAGCAGCCCACAAGTGGTAACACGTTGGGATGAGACACATGACCAATTGTTCCAATCTCTGTTAAGAACTCTTTTTCTTTCCTCTCATCAGAACAAGTTTTTGCTAGCCTCTTCACTGCTATCTCCTCTCCATTGCTTGACACTCCTTTATACACCTCTGCATATCCTCCTCTCCCCACCAGATTGTCTAACACACAGACATAGGTGTAACCTTAACAAGAAAAGGAAACTCGAGTGCAAAAAACAATGAAATTCAAGCAAACCTGGAATGAAACCATTGGTGGCATCGAATATTTCTTCATAGGAGAAGCATCTCCAAGTAGGTCTAGGAGAAGGCTCTAGTTCACTAGAAACCATGGAGAACCCGCTCTTTTCATCTTCACTGGTGGGGAATAAGTCTTCAAGACTGCGTCTTTTTAGTGAGAAGAGCCTCTTCAAGCTGTTGGTGCGAATATATTTCATTGCAGCAGAGTATCAAACGATGCAGAGCAACCTGTTTCATGCAGGGAAGAAAAGAGAGGCAGCTGCAGTACTTCACCTCTCTTGTCTTAGTGAAATGAACTTAAGGTAAACGTTTAAGACGTAGAGATGGAGAAGAGTGAGCCAAAGGGTGCTTGTTTCTTTTATTGGATCGTGGAAGAAGAGGCTTGGTAGATATGTGTGCGTGGGATGACTGTTTAGGAGGTTGAGGATGGATTAAATGCTGTCAAGAAAAGAGAAGCAATATGGTTATTATCAACCATTTATGGTAATTTTCACCTAAAAGGGTAAAAGAAATCGATTGTGAAATAAGACGGGGATTTGATTAGATTTGAGACTAAACATAGCTTGGAGGAGAGGAGCTGTAATGGAGTTTTAGCTCTGGTAGGGCAGTGTTACCTTTTAATCTTGTGGTCCAAGTTTCTATTGACTACCCTCCAACCACAAAGAGCTTGCCTTCTTTACATTTTTGTTGACAATATGTAAAGAAAGATTACATGTTATGTGACAGAGTGCATAAGGTGAGACATAAGCATCACATAGTTAACTCTTTCTTGCTCGATACAACATATGGACTTTTGGTTACAGAGATCTAAAATTTCTTTCTTTCTTTACCAAAATTCAATTTTTTTAAGTTTTTATACTTTTCCTTATAAAAGTTTTGTTTATACTTAAAGGACTTGTTTAGTTGGTATAGATTTTTTCTTGATAAAGTAAATTTTCTTAAAATTTATATTATCGTTCATGTTTTTTAGTACTTAGGAAAGTCAAAATTTTCCCAATCTAAAAAAGGTAGTAACAATTTACTTTGATTCTAAATCTCAACACTCTCTCTCTCTCTCTCGGGTATCTAGATTATTTTCCTCAAAAATTTAATATAAATAATAAGTTAGTCAATTAAATCTTTCATTCTCTCTCAACTCTACGATAACTCTTTTATAAAACCCTACCTCCTCTTCAACTATTCTTATTGTTCACCCGTTAGTAAGATTTTGGATATTTTTGCTTAGAAATTTCGATCGACAATATTTAAAATCATATTTTTCCTTCTTACTTGTATTACAAATTAATATTATTTAACGATCTTAATTTTTATTCGATTTGTAAGGATATAATTAGAAGCACAATTTAAAATCAAATTACTTGTATACTAAACACTATAACAAGAATCCACCCAATTTTTTTATTAAAATTCTTACAATTATCTAATCATATGAATTATAAATTTATTTTTCGAATAACCAGATTCTAAATTTATTTTAATTGCTCGCCAGCCAACTAAACGGGCCAAAGGGTATTTAAAAAATTAAAAGAGGATTCTTATTTGATGGGTAGACTCCGTCAACTTTTCATTTTTGAAATTGTACTTTTGAGACAATGTATTTAGTAAGGAAATATAATATTGTTTTATACGAACAAATCTCATAAATGATTTGGTAGTAAAGAGAAAGATTACTCTTTCACGATCAAAGTTTGTAATTGAGGAAAAGCATTAGTGATGGATTTAGGACAAAATCGAAGAGAAAAGTGTAGTTTTGTTACAATTCAGTACCTACAAGTAAACAAAATCTAATAATAGTGTTGAAGATGCTTTCGACTTCGTTTTTGGCAATGTCTAGAAATGGAGCTAGCGAGACGGACAGAGTTGTACTATCATATTATATTGTATGTTTCCTCTCTCTTTTTTTTTTTACGAAGGGAAAGAAATAAAAGAAATTAATTCATCGAGTCGATTCCCCTTCGAAGGAATCAAGGATACAGGGTTTCTCGCAAATTATGATGAAGTACATCCAAAATATTCGGGGTAAGCATCATAAGGATATGTAGGCCTGGCGTCATGAAAAAAGTAATAAACGCTAAATGATCCGCACATTGATTTTTTTCACGAGACGTATGCTCGAATCTCACGTCCCAATCTTGACCGATCAAGTTACGAATACTTGTCACCAAAATGCTAATAAAGATATATAGGCTTAGCGTCATGAAAAAGGCAATTAATGTCAAATGATCCACACATTAATTTATTTCACGAGACGTATGCTCGAATCTCACGTCTCAATCTTGACCGATCAAGTTACGAATACTTGTCACAAAAAAAAAAAAGTACAATTAGAGCTGGCAGATTAGAGGAAAGAATAATAATAACCTCTAAAGCGTCCACTTTTACTATCAATCCTCCGTAGCCCCGATTCTACGCCAATCACACTCGTGACACACCATATGTTTCCCTTAAAATGCTAGTCAAAATAAAATCCCCATGAAATAAAATTACTGTAAAATCAAAACTTTATCTATTCGAGAATGACCCTACAGAGTTGAAATTGGAATACGGTTCATAGTGCTGTCCCAGGAGTCAGGAATCCCATCCCAGTGGTCCTAATCACGTGTCAGAAAACCCAAATGCGAATATAAATTTATAAATATTAATTAAATTACTAATTAATAATTAACAATAATTGTCACGGTCACGGTCACGGGCTCACTAGACTTTGCATTGGGTTAATAACCTTAGCGTCGTTTCTAGACAAAGAAATGCGATTGCGCAGCTCCTTTTGTATTAACAATTCAGTATAAGGGTCTAATGTATACTGAATGACACTACCTTAGTGTTTTACTGCTACCTTTTGGTGCTTTTGAAGCATGATCTCTGAGAAATCAAATCAAAGTACGTGCGAGTCATTTGAACGAATTGAATTGGGATAGTTTGCTGCCTTTCTCAGTTACCCGTGCACACGCGTGCAAATGCTAATTTTAACTATTTTTTAAAATTAAAAATCATATATATATATATATATAAAAGAGGAATTTATTCAAAGTTCTGTTAATTTAACTCTAATTAGAATCCTCAAGGCGATGACATTGGACCTCTTTTTGGACAAGCGAACCCAAATATGTGGACAGCACTTGGGCTTGGACTTTTGTATATGATATGATATAGTTCTTCACCGAACTTACTTACAGAGGTAAGGGCTTTATTTGTCTGGTTACGACAACGGCCCAAGTACTACCAAAAGATTGCTGCATACTTATCTTTAAATAAAAATTAATTAATTTATTTTAATTTATAAAAAATTACTAATTTACAAAATTTAACTGATTAATTAATAAACTCGTCAGTTTTTAATAACAAGAGTTACTAAAATAAATCGATCCAGAAAGTTAAAAAAATTAAATTGAAAAGTTAAACGATTTAAAATTTTTAGGGTTAAACCGGCCGAACCAATTAAGTCTCTAAATCATTGATTTTAGTTAGAATGGGCTAACTCCCAACTTCCTGAATAAATAAAAGTACAAATTTACATAATTTATTTGGTGTTGAAAAGTGAATAATTATTTTGTACTTTAAAAATTAAGTATGAGCAATTCAAGGGTCAAATTTTAAACTATATAAAAATTGAAGAAAAAGTTCAATTAAACTCAATATTTATAAGTAACTTATAATTATTTTAATTGTTATTTTAAATTAATAATATTTGTATAATATTGTACCAATTACATCTTACTAAAATTACAAATTTTTTAAATTATTCATCTAATTCAATTTATTATGAATCATGATTATTGTTTTAAAGAGAGCATTCGTAGTCTTGTAGGTTATATGAATCTGTGTACTATTTATTTATTGCTTTGTATTTACATCCTAGTTAGGTTTTTATTTAGCGTAATTAATCTATTGACACTTGACAGGCATGACCAGAGTTACTCATACAAAGGTCTTATTTCCTTTTAGCCTGATTAGAATTTTGTCTTGTAAGAGTCTTTTCTGATATGTATTCTCATCTTACCTTATATTGTTACTCTTTGAAATGTGTTATATGTGTGTTCTTTTTGTATTATCTTACCTATTTTTATTATTAACGTCACTTTTGTTTCTTTTTATTATTTATTTATATGTTTGTATTTGTGTACTTCGTTGTTTTATTACATTTTTTATGTTTATTTGACTTATTTATTTAGGGGGTGCTTGGTTTAGAGAGAATAATGAGAATAGGGATAGAAATGAATATAGTGAAGAATGAGAATGGATATAATCATTATAATTATGATAGTTGGTTAAGATGAATGAATAATTACCATTACCATTGA